>OW026519.1:89445157-89470628 GCA_932274085.1 Protocalliphora azurea | reverse complement strand
CTTACATAAGATTTTGAGGAGACAAATTCATTAAATTCTGAGAAATCATGTAACGCTAATTCAGAGCCAATACAGGAGATATTAGCTCCAGTATCTAATAGACCTAATTCTGTAAAGAATAAAAATTTAACAGCTGCATAATAGCGTTTATCATTGGAATTTTTAACAATTGAAGATAAAGTGTATTTCGAAAATAATTTTCGATTTTTAAAATATTTACGGAAACGTAACGTAGAACGTTTTGGTTTTTTAATTGAACTTGAGTTTATCGAATTACATTCAAAAATTTCTTTACGTTTTTGTAAATAATTTTGTAGTCTTATATGATAAGGCAAAATAGGCTGAGGTATTTTATCTCTAGTTTGATTTTGCGGAAAATAATCAGAAAACAAACCCGGTTTTAAAATTGTTTCGTTTTTATTATCTAAGACATTAGAGTTATTAACAATATTGTTATTTTCTACGACTTCTAGGGGCGTTTGAGAGAAAAGTTTTGGGGTGTCAAGTTTTTTGAATAAATAAGTTTTCTATTTGAGCATTTTGGACACTGGGGTTTATAGGTTTCTTTTGTCCCACAACCATAGCAAAATACTTTCCTAGGCTCAAGACAATCCTCCCAGTAATGTCCTGGTTGATCACAATTCCAGTATTTCACTGTATGTGAAGATTGCTGTACAGCATCAACTGAAAAATTGGGTGACGTATTGGGTTCTACAAAATCGAATTCTTGTGGTGCATCTACTTCAGAAACTTGCCTTTTAATTCCAAAATTAGATTGTATTTTTGAAGCCATATTCTTACGAAAATAATCGTCGCCTAATAAATGCTCTCTCATCTGTACGAGCTTCCTAAGATGAGCAGTCGAATATATTGGCACATATAATATTTCGTGTCTAATTTCGGGACGAAGGTTACGGGTCAAAATTTCTATCAAATCAGATTCTGGAATAGGTGTTTCAAGTTTATCTAACATCATGGATATTGACTCATAAAAGGATTCAAATGTTTCGTTCGGTTTCATTTTTCTATTTCGAACTTCCTCTTGAATGTCGAAACTAGATTTAAATTCTTTAAACTGGTATTTTAGAGCAGTACAAAACTCTTTCCAATCGATAGTATCCACTTGTTTGTGGTATCGCCAATACCAATCACGAGCTCTACCGGTTAACAAAACGTGCAAATTTTTGCAAATCAACGAAAAGTCATTATGGAAGTTTTCCTTACATAAGCTCCGGACGCGATATAAAAATTCATCGACACTGATACCATTACACGAACCATCGAACTTAATGTTCCAGTTTTGTATTATGGACGTGATTTTATCTGATCGAATAGCAAAATGTTCATCAAAAGAAGAGCTATTTCTATAATTTGTACGAACATTTTCATTGACCGAATTCTGTAGTCTAACAGATGGTTGAATAGGTGAATTATGAGTAGCATTATTATTTTGTATTTGAGCTGGTGGAATATATTGATTTTGGTTATAAACTGAGCGAATATTTTGTGTTTGATTGGATTGGAGATTTTGATTTTGAATTGTTGCTAATGGGGTTAAATTAAGATTTTGTAATAAACGTGAAACGGTATTTTCTATTATATTATTAAGATAGGCATAATCAATATTTTGAGCAATATTATTAGATTCAAATCTGTGATTTTGTTGGGTATTTTGAATTCGAGGAGAATTGTTTAAATTTGGATTTTGTGAACTTCTTTGTGGTGTTAAAAGAACTAGATTGATATTTTCCTCTCTTGAAGGAGTTTGAGGATCGTTAAAAAGATTTCTAGCTTGACTTCTAGTATAATGTTTTCCATGAGCATTTGCAGCCCCGCGAGGTCTACCACGAGAAATGGCTTTAGCTTTTTCTATTGGTTGAGGCTGGTTAAAAATATCGATTTTCCTAAGTTCTGACAAAGCACAGGGACGTTTGCAGTTAGGACATTCAGACGAGTTGGATAAATAGGTTTCTATACAAGGACGATGAAATGTATGATTGCATTCAGAAATTATCAAACATTCTTGTCCTTCAGACATTTTTTCATTGCAAACAAAACAATTCTGTTCATTGCTACTAACATTAACAGACTCAGAAGCCTGTGAAGCAGGGGGTGATCTCTCCATCATTGTAAAAATTAAATTCTTCAGATGAAAATCTTCAACAAATATTTAATAAGCTAAACAAAAAGGTAATCTTCAAGATTATAGTACATTCGAAAAAAGAGAATTCCAAATTATTTTAAAATTTACACATTTGAGTTAACTAAAGATCAGTTAAAATTTGTATAACTTTATCATCGAAGTACAATACAAAATGTTAATTTCAAAATAATATTATTCTAAAAAAATTCAATGTAATTGAAAATTAGTATTTTAATACTTATAGAGCAAAAAAAAATATTTAGGAAAAGAATATTTAGCAGATTATACTAACGCGAAAAATAAACAATTACTTATAATTTTGGACTAAAATTAAATTAGAAAAATTTATCTATGTAGAAAATTAAGATATTTTTTCTTTATATATATATATAAATATGTTTTAGGTTTTCTTACTGATTTGCGAACTGAAATAAGGTTTCACCGACACTGTTTTTTTTTTTTTTTATGGCTGAAGGAATATAAGCAAGCCTATTACGTTTACAAAATAATAACTTACAGATTTTACAATCCGACAAGCTGACATACGAAATTTTAATCTTAAAAAAAAAGAACTGATATTACTGGACAATAAATCGCAGGCAGCGAAAACATTGTAAATCCTAATAAATATCAGGATGTCAATATCCCAGTAGAGTGCAAAATATGCTAAATATACTTTTAGTAAACGGCCACAAATATTATACATTTTATATGAAAATACATCTGAATACAAAAGGAACTTTAGATAATCTTTGGTCAAAATATTCGAACTATGATTTTCTCAAATATTTGAAAATCCAAAAGAGTCTAAAGTTTATTTGTAAACCAGATTTCTTTTCATAAAAAAAATATAAAATTATGAGTTAATGAAATGTAAAAATTAAGCAAATAAAAAATGAAATTTTAGAGCAAAGGAAACCAAATTATTGTTTAAAAACTTAAACCATATTTCCTCGGCCCCACGTTGGGCGCCAAATTTATGTAATGAACAAAACGGGGACAACTCCAAAGAGTGTTCACCTGCTATTGGCGTTTGTGCTCTAGTGGAGAAAGGGGAACGAACGGGAGCCATTGACAATGCTAGCTGTCAGTCGGGTGGGGGGATTCTTGTTCCTTTCCATCTCCCTTACCAAATAGGAACCATTTTATTACATAAATATTATTATAGACTCCCTTAAAACTATAATATGTGGACCGGATGTTGATCTATTAAAAAAAAATTGCTGTAAAATAATCCCATTTATGATCAACAAAAAAAAACTGAAAAAAAAACAAAGTCAACCATAAAAAAAAACTGAAAAAAATACTACATTCTCCCCTCGGTGTTATTGGAGAGAATAACGCCTCTTAACCCGCCCTACCTTTGATCATGATGGCGCCAAAATCTAAAGCCAAGATCCCACGATAAAACTACCTCATTTCTTTCACATCAGTAAGAAAACTTTGAAGATTTAGCTTTCCATTTTAATTCAAAACACTATTTATTCTCAACTGGATATTAAATAATATAAATTTAACATAATGCTAAGTAAAGAAAATGATAGAAAATTGTAACAAAATTCTTAAAAAACCTTAATAATAGAAAAAAAATATAAGTTACAACCAGATTTATTACCCAAAAGACACTATCTATGGAAAATTTTAATATAAAAAATATATATAAAGAATTTAAAGAAAAAAAAAAATCATAGTAACATATCTATATAAATGTAATACATTTCGAGTGGCATAATACCTAAATTATAATTGTAGAGCACCAAGAAACAAAAACGTGAATATTGTGATAATAATAAAAAAAAATATAGGCAATTTCATAGATATTACAAAAAAAAACACATAATGTTGCTAAACATGTATATAAAGCTACCGTTGTTGTCTCTTAGTACATGGTAATTACTCTTAATTATAATAATAAACATAATTACCCGACCGAAATTAAAGAGATCGAATATTAAAAAAAATATGTATAATAAAAAGTTGTATAATAAAAAAATGTATAATAAAAATATTTAAAGAGACTCACCAAGATACATGTTGATAACAGCAGCGGTTGAAAAGGCCTCTCCAAATGCTGGTTAAAATGTTGGTGCTGATCAAATTAATTACTCTTACTTTTTACTACTACAGTGATCTGATATTAGGGTGGTTTCCAAATAACTTAAAATTAACTTATCTAAATGAAGTTAAAAGAATGTTAATGTATGAAGTAAAATTGCTAAAATTAAACCTTATAGTGCATTTTCTTTGGGGGATGGTTTTGGGCAATTTATATTTAAAACATTTAGGTGCAATATAGATTTAAGATCTACTTTAAAACTTTCATTTTATTAATATATTTTAACTTAGTTTTAAACATGTGATAGGATTTTTTTTTTTTAGACTGATAATTTCCTTTTTGTTTCAAATTTAGGATTACAACACTCTTACATTGTTTTAATAAATTTTTGGCACTATAAAATTTAATCTTAGCTAATAAAAAGAAATAGAAAATAGCTACAATTTTTCCACTTGAATAATCAAATTTTTTTTTTTTTTTTGTTTTTATGTTGATGATTTGAGGATGAGGATTTTTGATTCCTTCTGTGTCCTGTTTAATATATTTAGTTTTAATAATAATATCTTTTTGCACTTTATGATCTAATTGCGTGCTGTTAAATGTGGTTTTATTTAGTTTAATTTTTTTGTGTGCTCGTCTTGTTCTGTTTTATTACTTGTTATGATGTTGCTACAGCTAAACCACGAGGAGTCTAGCCAAAGGTAAGCTAGGCCAGAAATGTTGCTAGCTCGTTGCTGACTTTATTCTGCCTTCAATTCTGCTTCTCAGATGTTTTTAGTTAGCGGATTTTCTATTTCATGTATTATTTTGTTTCTGGGATGATATTTATTCTCAATGAATTAATAACTATTGTTTCAATTACAGTGTTGGCAAATATAACCGTCCACTTTGATTTTATATACGATTTATTTTCCAATTCCTTTTAGAATTCCTTATAAGTTGAGATTTTAGGTAAGATATAAAATTCTTAATTTCCTTTCTTCAAAAGAATCGAAAACAATTTAAAAAATGTTCGCTTTTGGAGCTGAAATTTTTAAGCAATTGCGCACACAATTAAAACAAAATGAAATCTAATAGATAATTAAATAATTTACTTTAGAATGCGGATGCTACGAATATGTTTTAGTTATTTATTACCTGTTAATTAGTATTTTGTTTTAATAAAATCCTTTCAATTCAATTTATATACTTCACTTTAACTATTAAAATATATTTTGGGGCTTAGAGAATTTTAATGTGTTTCAGTCGGATGTCAGGTGGAAAAGAGTTAACGATTTGTGAGCTTTGCGCTAGAAAACCTCCGATGAAAATAATTTCGTAATGCACCACTCGGTTATTTAACGAAAATTCGTTTTATCTCATGTGCGTTACCACGCGTTTATATGCGTTAAGTGCGGCTTACAAGCAGAAGCAGATAAACACAGCAGATTTTACCTCTTTATTTTAGTGTTACAATATATAATGTAAAAATCGCTAAAATATTTTATTTTCTTTTACCAACAAAAAAAATAGTTAAATTTTTTCTTTCACAGCAACGATCTTTGAAAATTCATTTGGAAATATAAAAAGAAAATCATCAACAAATCAACAACGTTTGTATTTAAAAGAAATAGTATATGAATTGGTTTAATAAATACTAAAACAAATTAATGAATATTTTAATGATAATTTGATTCAATAATAAATTTAGTATATTACAACTTAAAAAAATTATAATCAAAAAATAAATATTAAAAGAATTCTATGACTTTATAGTATAGAAACTAATAATTTCTAAAAATATATTTTCATAGCCTTAGCTAGTAAATCTTACACTACACTATAGAATCCACATTTTTCCGAAGGCCCGTAGATTTTGATTTAAAACTTTTAACAACATATTGAGGATTCTTAAAATATATTCCGCTTGTCGATGCGTGGTTTGGAGTTTGAGAAAAAATGGTCTAAAATCAATACTCATATAAAATGGGTCGAATTCGGGAGGGTGAGTACCATGACCAATTGAGTTATTGGGCTTGTTTTTTCTTTTAAAGTCATCTCCGTGAAGTTACCTGTCAGAAAAATGTAAAATTATTATATGTTGCTAAAGAAAATTTTATTTTAGATAAAAAAGAGTGTAGATACTTTTTCGGCTAAAAAAACACAAAAAGTCGTCTTTTTTGGAATTTTTAAATTCAAAATCGTTTATTTTTGGACTCGCTAAAGATATCGACTTAAATTTTTTTATTCAATAGATAATTTTTTTCTTTAACTAGATAGGAAAAAAACTAATAAAATCGGTCGGAAATACTAGGATATATATGAATAAAACTGGACCAAGAACATACAAAATTATGGTGCTTAAAAATTCAAACGCAAATTTCTTGAAAACTATAAGAGATAAATAGGACATATAAGCATGTTTTTTATAGGATGTATCAGGGCCTACAATAATATATAAAAATATTTGAAATCGGACGAGAAACAAAAATTTGGCAAGCGATTAAAAATTTTTTATGTCAGAGGTACCTAACTTTGAGCCTCCTCCGCTACGCCTATACCAAATTTCATGAAAATCCAACCAGCCGATCAGAAGTTACAGATTTATTTCCAAAAAATTTCGATTCTGCCCCACTGTGCATTGTAGTGTGGCTTTTACCGTCAGAGCTCTAATAGATTCAGGTTCAAAGAAATCCTTTCAGACTAGTAAGATTGCAAAAAGATTAAATATGAAAACGGAATATGAAAATTTACGGTTTGGGCGGCACTGTAGTTGCAAATTCTAACAAAGTAAGTACTATTACTTTATATAACTAGAAAAACAATTTCAAATTAGGCACAGAAGTCATAATTGTTACTAATTTGACCAATTTCATGACAACCAGTACGATATCCATTCCTGATATTTCTGAAATCAGTAATTTAACTTTAGCAGATTCAAATTTTTAGCTTCTGAACAAATTGATATACTTTTATGATGAGATATAATTCTTTACATCGTTTGTAATGGCTTGAGGAGAAACATATTACGTAACCTAATTGCTCAAAATTCAATTTATGGTTGGTTTATTTATGGCACTTACTTCACTAGATAATTTAGAAACAGAAAACGATTCAGGGAATATTAGAAGTCCCACAAATTAATGCTCATTGAGAAGTAGATAACTTCTGCGAAACCTTTTACAAGAAAATGAAAAACCGCAAATAGCTAAAAAGCAATATTTATATACTGAATCAAAACTATAGAGAAATAAAAATCTTATGCAAATCTATAACGAAATTTTGAAAGAATACGTATCTCTTGGGCACATGAAGAAAACGAGTTTACAGGAAATCTATTCTAGTGTGATGTTCTTTTCCTACTACTTACCACATCATGCCATTTATGGGCCAGAAAGCTCTTCAACAAAAGTACGCATTGTGCTCAACGAAAAGTTTATTTTCTTTAAATGACGTTCTCCACGTAGGGTCAACTTTACAGGCAGATTTATGTCTATAATTTTAATTGGCGATTATACAGATACTTTTTCAATGGAGACATTAAAAAATATATCGACAAAAAATATTAGTTCATGAATCTAATCGTCCGTATCAAAGAATATTATTTCATAAAAATCCTTCTGATCAAACTGAATATCGTACGCTTTTACAATTACAAGATTTGCCTTAATGTTTTTTAAGGCTTTTTTACAAAAAGATTAAATTTAATTAAATTACGAATTTAAAAATTAAAATATAAATGGGGGATTTAAAAAAAGTTTTAACACTGCGCGAGGTAAGAGAAACGACTTGTTAGTTTGATTATATATTACATTTCTTTTATATTTATGTTATATTTACTTTTTTCAGCAAAACAGTTATATTTTACATTTCAGCATATGTACAATTTAGGGTCGCCGAGTACGTATTATATATCATGTTACTTCAATTTGACATATATTATATAATTAGATTTAATTTTTATTTTGGTTTTAAAATTAATTTTATTTTTAAGTTCAATTTACTGTAAAAAAAACAATTAATTACAGCGTTATTTTTTAAAGAAAGTAAAAATGGTAAGTACAAAAAGGGATAAAAAAATATTTATAAAAAACACTTGTGGAGAAAACCATCAAGGCAACATGCCGCCTCCATTGAAGGTCCGTAGGTCTTCAATCCAGTAGAAAAGTTGTTAGTTTTGAAAGCGGACGTTTATAAACGCCGTTCTCTGTTTTCACGTCCGACACTCTGACCTGGCCGTCTTCACCTTCTGTCTCCTACAAAGTTGATGGCGTTGTCGCAACACACCTTGCGAGTAGGACCTCTCCTGACAGCGAAGTCTTTAAAAGAAAGAATAAAAAGAATTAGAAGACAAGTCCGAAACTATTTCTAATTGAACAGCCTATGAACATAAACTACTATATATATGTTTGTAGGTTCTCTACCGGAAATATGCAATGATATATTCACGGGACCACAAAAATCTACGCCGTTCCTGTATCAAAATTTTGGATTTCGTTATTATTGGGCATAAAAGTCAGAGAGGATCAAACAACCTGCTTATGCCTTTAAATTTTTAAAATTATCTTCCAATTGAAACTTAAAAGAATCTTTCTTCGAAGCCTCATGTATACCTAATGCCTTAGCTGAATCGAAATAATTTTGCAGTAATTTTTCCGTATAATCTTTTAAATTAAAATCAGGGTGATTTGAAAACCATTTTCAAATTAAATGCAGCTAACTCAAAACAAATCGTCGACATAGAAATTACTGTTCCAATGGGCAAAGTCTCTTTGTAAAAATCACTAAAATTAATGATATATATCTGATCGCCAAAAAAAGTCGTAGAACAAGTGCCGTAAGTTACGGTGTATAGTAGAAACACCTGAAGTCGATCAGAAGAATTTTGTTTCCAAAGAATCATTTGGAAATTTCTGTCGTTTTCACCAACTAAAACTAGGCGATATATTTTCTTAATATCTGCAGTGATTACAATTTTATAAAATCGAAAATGGATTACAGTCGCATATAGATCTTCTTGTATAGTAGGCCCAACCATCGTTGAGAGAAGTTCGTGAAGAAGTACGACTCGAAGCATCCAAAACTACACAAAGTTTAGTAGATGTCCTTTGAGGTCTTAAAACATACTGATGTGGTATGAAATAATGAGGAAAAGTTGATATTTTATTGTCTGTGATGGACGTATATCCTAAGTCGGCATACTCTTTCATAAAATCGTGATACATTTCCCTCATAGTTTGATCATTTGCCAATTTGCGCTCAAGCGCTAGAAATCGCCGATTGGCAGTTTCAAAAGGTGATCCTAAAAGATAAGTATCCGATCTGAAAAAAAGTGAGACTTGAAAACGCCCTGACGGTAAATGTCGTATTGATTCTGTAAAATTTTCCTTGCATTTTTGTTGTTCCTTATTGTAAATTAATTTTTGTTCATTGGAAACTACTTCAAGTTCTTAAAATTTTCGAATAATTGAATCAATAGCTTCCTCGTTTTCTATGCTATTGCTAAGGTGACATACATTTAAACTTGAGCCACCTTTGACTGATTATATTTTCCAGCTACAGTCCAGCCAAAAGATGTTTTCTGAAGAACAGGTAGATTTGAGTTGGACTTAATTTGTCCAAGGCATAAAAATTCAAAAAACATTTCGCCATCGATTAATAAATCAACTTTATAAAAGCTAGGATCTGCTAGTTCAATATTCTCAGGAATATTTAAATTAGTCGTACAAATCGTACGATCAGGTTAGAAGTTCATAATTGGATTCAATACCCAAAACTCTGATGAAAATTGAGTACCCTTGACATAACAGAGGTCTTTATATTCGACTTAGCAACATAATCTAATTCACCTATTCATGTTAAATGTAATCTGCCTCCTTTTCGTTTAATTCTAAGCCTTTGAACAGGTTCTTAAGTAATCAAATTAGTTTGAGAACCAGAATTTAGTAAAACCCTATCAGAAATATGATCGCCTTACCTTTACCACCTTAATTTTCACTCACATTCACTAATAACATATTTTACATTATGTCATGCAATATGTCATAATATGTGTCGTGTGTGAACGCAATGTGAATAATCTCTGTAGTAATCTGGTAGCGCTAATAAAACTGAATGAACGGAATGAAACAACAGATAATTGACAATAATTTGTTATTAAAGCAGCAAACGAATTAAGAAAATCATATGAAAACAAACAAAAAAGCAATAATTTCATATTTTCTTTAATTAATTATCACTCACTAATTCTTTACTTTAAAATATTTATGAAAATGCCGACGGTAGTGAATAATTAAACAAATATTTATCCCGTATAAAATTAATGTGGATTTATATGTCTGTGTCTTTGTGTGCTTTTATGTTTATCAAATAATCGCGAACTTGTTTCACTTCCGGTTTCTTTTAGAAAATATAAAATATATGTAAAATAATTTAAAAAGAAGTGTAAATATTTTTTTTCTAATTAATTTAAAGAGCTATATAATCTAATTAATTTACAGGTTATACGAAAAAGTTACAATATTATTTAAGTTTATTACCTCTGTTTCTGATAATCCAAAATAGCTGTTACGGACGGCAATGTCAGCGACAGGACATTGCACAGTGGGGCAGAATCGAAAATTTTTGGAAATAAATCTGTAACTTCTGATCGGAAGGTTGGATTTTCATGAAATTTGGTATAGGCGTAGCAACAATGTTATGTTTGGAAGGAGGGCACAACAATCCCCCCCAGGGGCGGAGCTAAGGGGGCTCAAAGTTAGGTACCTCTGACATAAAAATTTTTAATCGCTTGCAAAATTTTTGTTTCTCGTCCGATTTCAAATATTTTTATATATTGTTGTAGGCCCTGATAAGACCTATAAAAAACATGCTTACATGTCCTATCTTTTATTTCTTATAGTTTTCGAGTTACTTGCGTTTTAATTTTTAAGCACCATAATTTTGCATCTTCTTGGTCCAGTTTTTTTCATATATATCCTAGTATTTCCGACCGATTTTATTAGTTTTTTTCCTATCTAGTTAAAGAACAAAATTATCTATTGAATAAAAAAAATTTGAAGTCGATAGATTTGCCGAGTCCAAAGATAAACGATTTTGAAATTAAAAATTGCAAAAAATTCGACTTTTTGTGTTTTTTAGCCTAAAAAGTATCTACACTCTTTTTTTTATCTAAAGTAAAAGTTTCTTTAGCAACATATAATAATTTTGCACTTTTCTGAAATGTAACTTCACAGAGATGACTTTAAGATAAAAAACAAACCTAATAACTCAATTGGTCATACCCTCCCGAATTCGACCCATTGTATATGAAAGTTTTGAATTTAGACCATATTTTCTCAAACCACAAAACACGAATCGACAAGCGGAATATATTTTAAGAATCTTCAATATGCTGTTAAAAGTATGCGCCTTTAAACTTTTATATTTCCAATTTATTGTATATATGACTATATTTTTACAAACTTGCAACTTTTGCCTTTAGTTTTGCCTGAATAATTACTTAGAAAATTATGAATATTTCGGTATTCTTTCACTAATATCTATACACAAAATATTTTTATAAAAATAATTAATAAGTATTTTTTATTTTTAATAGGGTTGCCACATTTCCCACATTTAAGTAAATCTTCATCCTTTTCTAAGCATTCGTATATTTCTATTAATGAATTTAAAATAACAAAACGAACATTTATTTTAACTTAATCAATAAGTATTTTATTAATTTACATTTATGGTATTCACCTAAATTTAACAAATGTATTTATCTATTGTTGATGGTTAAAAATTTATATATTTATGATCTAGTGGCAATGTACAGGTATACTTTCCGGTGATAGCTAGCTGCAGCAATTATCTATAACTGATGGTTCAAAGTCTATATTTTTATGAGCTAGTGACAATGCACAGGTAATATCCTTTCCGGTGGTACCTACAGCAACATATAATATCAATGAATTCGGTATAGGTACTCTTCCAAATTGACTCTTTCAGATATTTTACCTAATGAAAATTCACAAAATACCTGATTACATTGAAACATGAACAATTGTGTTGTGTTCTGTGGAGTTTATTTAAAAATGATCTGAATCGTTTGGAAGCTACAGTAGAATTCATAAAAACTACTTATCATGCAAAAGTCGACGTCATTGATAAATCTCAGTTAGAGAGCTTTTTAAAGTTGTATGACGTAAAAATGAAGTCCTTGAATCAGTGTACTAACAGATTAAAAATTAAACATTCCGATTGGATGGATACTGATATAGAAATATCGGCGTGCTAAATATCAACTGTAGCACCCTGCAAGACATATGATGATTTAAGTACAAGATACATGAAGAAAAGACTGGCCCATAACCAATTAATATTGCTGAAATACTTCCAACTGCATCAGCAAAACGTCTTAAACGGATTGCCGAAAGTGTACCTAATCCAACACCACAATCCAATTTTAAAGGGGAAGAAGCAATTGCTTTAATGCTTGAACTGGACCTCAGCCGAAACAAATATCAAATTTTAAGAAAAGCTCTGCTTGAAAAGGGACACTCAATTCTACCATCATACAATGATATTCAAGAAAAAATCAAAATATTCTACCATCTATTTCGGTTACCGAAAAGGAAGCATGTGTAGAGCTATCTTCTTTGCTTTAGAATACAGCTACCAGGATAGTTGCAGATTTTTTGCAGATCAGATGGGAAAAGTAAATAACAGCGACGTTGTATTAATCTGTAAATGGGGATGTGAGGGACTATACCCCCTTCCTGAATACAAGCATGCTAGTGGAAGTAAGAAAATGACGGATTATAAAAGCGTATTTATAGCATCTTATTCCTTAAAGCAATCTTCATCAAATTGTAAAAACTCATTTGGAGATATATGGCTTAACACCACTCCAGGATCAAAACATTTTTGCAGACCTATTTGGTTCGAATACACAAGGGAGTCGAAGACAACAACAAAGGATTTAGTGGAATATATTAAAGATGAAATAAATGATTTACAACCTCTTTCAAAGGACTAACATACAATTAATGTCAATTAATTGTAAGCACAAAATTAACTCTGCTCGATTTGGAGAATATGCAACAGAAATATCTAAACTACTTGTTTCTCCATATCCATGGAAAGAAATGACACCAACAGTACATAAAGTATTGTGCCATGGCGAAATTATAATTGAACGAAATATTCTTCCACTTAGAAAGCTTACTGAAGGGGCTCAAGAAGCAAGAAACGGAGATTTTAAGCACGTTCAATTATTCAGCTCCAGGAAATGCTCCAGAATGTCGCAAAACGAGGATATTTTTAATAGCCTATTGTTATCATCAGATCCTGTACTATCATCAATGAGAAAACGTTGGATTTATTATGAGCCTTTATCAACTCAAAATACTGAAGACTTGAAGGACCTTTATTATTTTTTAGATATGTATATAGATACAACAGATTATTTTATGGAAAATAAGAAGTATAAGTTTAAAATATTAGAAAAATTGTCTACATAAATTTAATGTAAATAAGTAACAAAAAATCGTGTTAGAAATAGAATATTTATTAAGGAAGATGATAAATACCAAAAATAATAATATTGATTAAGTTAAAATAGACATTTTTTGTTTGTTTTGTTATTTTAAATTCATTAATAGAAATATATAAATGCTTAGAAAAGGATAAAGATTTACTGAAATTTGGGAAATTTGGCAACCCTATTAAAAATAAAAAATATTTATTAATTATTTTTATAAAAATATTTTGTGTATAGATATTAGTAAAAGTATAAAGAAATATTTATAATTTTTTAAGTAATTAGGCAGGCAAAACTAAGGCAAAAGTTGTAAGTTTGCAAAAATATAGTCATATATACAATAAATTGGAAATATAAAATTTAAAGGCGCATATTTCGGAAATGAGGCATGATATTGACTTAAATCTTTTTGCAAAAGATCGGAAGGATAAGTTTAATTTGGAATATATATTTTTAAAATTTCTTTCGCTATTTAGAAATAAACCAAACAAGAGGCCCAATTTGGGGTTTTTGGAGAAAATACAAATTTTTTAATTGTAATACATTTGTCTATAAAGATATCTTAATGAAATTTTCAGAAAATGAGCATCTTATTAATATAAATAAAAAAAATTCCCAAAATGGGGATTTTTTTTAAATTTTGGCTATAGAATCCACATTTTTCCGAAGTCCCGTAGATTTTGATTTAAAACTTTTAACAACATATTGATGATTCTTAAAATATATTCCCCTTGTCGATTCGTGCTTTGGGATTTGAGAGAATTTGGTCTAAAATCAATACTTTCATATAAAATGGGTAGAATTCGAGAGGGTATGTACCATGTACCATGACCAAGTGAATTATTGGGCTTGTTTTTTATCTTAAAGTCATCTCTGTGAAGTTACCTTTCAGAAAGGTGCAAAATTAATGTATGTTGCTAAAGAAAATTTTATTTTAGATAAAAAAGAGTGTAGATAGTTTTTCGGCTAAAAAATACAAAAAATCGTCTTTTTTGCAATTTTCAAATTCAAAATCGTTTATTTTTGGACTCGGTAAAGATATCGACTTTAATTTTTTTTATTCAATGGATAATTTTGTTCTTTAACTACTTAAGAAAAAAACTAATAAATTCGGTCGGAAATACTAAGATATATATGAAAAAAAAAACTGGACCAAGAACAGGCAAAATTATGGTTCTTAATAATTCAAACGCAAATAACCTGAAAACTATAAGAGATAAATAGGACATGTTAGCATGTTTTTATAGGTATTATCAGGGCAATGTATAAAAATATTTGAAATCGGACGAGAAACAAAAATTTTGCAAGCGACTAAAAATTGTTTATGTCAGAGGTACCTAACTTTGAGCCCCCTTAGCTCCATGTAATCCTGGGGGGATTATTGTTCCCCCCCTTCCAAACATAACATTGTACACTCCTCTGCTACGCCTGTAACAAATTTCATGAAAATCCAACCGGCCGATCAGAAGTTACAGATTTATTTCCAAAAAATTTCGATTCTTTCCCACTGTGCATTGAGGCAGCAATAAGACTCTTGTGGTAAGTTTATTTGAAAACGAATTATTCGCGCACAACACTTATTATTGTTATTTGCAATAAATTAGCAAATTTTAGTTTTTACATTTTATTTATTAATTAAAAAATTGTTTTTAATTATTAAATTGTTTTAACTTATTTTTAAAAAACCGTAAATGCTTGGGTACCAAAATGTTTTGCTTTAATGCTTTTTTTTACAAATTATGAATTTTTAAATTAAAAATGGGAGATTTTTTAAAAAAATTTTGAACACTGCCAGAATTCTTCTTTGTTTGATTATATATAACAAACTGTAACTATTTATTTGTTATTATGTATTATTTTTAATTTCTTTTATTTTCTTTTCAGCGTAACAGTAACATTTTACATATCAGCGTATGTACAATTCAGGGTTGCCGAATAGGTATTATATATTATGTTATTTAATTAGGTTTAGGTTCTAAAATTAAGTTTTAGTTTTTAAGTTTTAATTCAATAAAATTCGTTAAAAAACAATACATATCAGCGTTATTACTGAAAAAAACAAAAAGGTAAGTAAAAAAAGGATAAAAAATAATTATAAAATACTCGGAAACGGCTTATAGGATTTTTTGCACGACCATCTCACTTTGTTCTAAAAATTGTCTACTTTCATAATCTATATAGCTTACAAGGAGCCAGTCCTTACATTCCATGGAAAAAATCAGCAACTATTTTGTGGGGCGTTTTGAATGAACCCAATTTTCTTGGATACAGTTCCCACGACTATCTCCTTTTATTCAAAAAAGTATATACTTTCATAATCTATATAGTTTATAGCGATTCAATCCTTAGATTACATGTTGTGAACAAGCAACCATTTTGTGGTTTAGTTTGGATGAATCCAAATATAATACTTATCGTCAATAGCGATCCAATCCTTAGGTTTCATACTATGGGTCGCAACAATTTTGTGGCCATTTTGGAGCAATTCAATTTTTTCGGAAAGGCCTCGTAGGATTTCTTACACGATTATCTGGTTTTATTCTAAAAATTGTCTACTTTCATAACATATATAGAATATAGCGGCCCAATCCTTAGATTCCATGGGAAAAATTAGATACGGTTTTGTGGGCCATTTTTGATGAACCTAATTTTCTTCGAAAATGCTCCTAAGATTTTTTGCACGATTGTCTCGTTTTGTTCTAAAAATTATCTACTTCCATAATATATAACATTTATAGTGAATCAAACTTTAAATTCCATGCTATGGGCCAGCAGCCATTTTTCTCGGAAACGGCAAGCAGGATTTTTTGCACGATTGTCTCATTTTATTTTAAAAATTGTCCGCTTTCATAATTTATATAGCTTATAGTCGTTGGATTACATGCTATAGGCGAGCAACGATTTTGTGGGTCCATGTTGAGCAACCCTATTTTTTCGAAAACGGCTTGTAGAATTTTTTGTACGATTGCCTCTTTTTATTCTAAAAAATACTCTTCTCTCATAATCTATGTCGTTTATAGTGAACCAATACCTAGATTCCATGCTATGAGCCAGCAGCGATATTGTGGGCCATTTGAGAGGGATCTTATTTTCTGGGAAACGACTTGTATTATTTTTTGCACGATTATCTCGCTTTAATCAAAAATTGTCTACTTTCGTAATCTATGTCATTTATAGCGAGTCAATCCTTGGGTTCCATGCAGATAACATTTTGTGTGCTATTTTCGATAAATCAATCTTCTCTGTTCTAAAAATTGTCTAGTTTCATAATCTATATTGCTTACAGTTAGTCAATCCTTAGATTACATGCTGTGGGCTAGCAACAATTTTGTGGGCTAGCAACAATTTTGTGGGCTATTTTGGAGGAATCTAATATTCTCGGAAATGGCTGGCAGGATTTTTTTCAAGATTGTTCATTTGTTTCATTTTAAAAATTGTCTACTTTCATAATATATAATTTATATCGTGCTAGCCCTTAGATTCTATACTATGGGCCAGCAACGATTTTGTGGGTCCATTTGGAGCAACCCTATTTTCTTTGAAACGGCTTGTAGGGTTTTTTGCAGCTTTTATAGCGAGCCAATCCTTAGATTCCATGCTGTGAGCCGGCAACAATTTTGTGGGCTATTTTGGAGGAATCGAATTTTCTCGGAAACATCTGGTAGGATGTCTTGCACGATTGTCTCGTTTTATTCTAAAATATTCTCTTCTTTCATAATCTATGTCATTTATAGCGAGCCAATATTTAGATTCCATACTATAGGCCACCAACGATTTTGTGGGCCTTTCTGGAGGAACCAAATTTTCTCGGAAACGGTACGTAGGAGTTCATGCAGGGTTGTCTCATTTTATTCTACAAATGGTCTACTTTTATAGCCTATACAATTTATAGGGAGCCAATCCTCATTTTCCATGCTATGGGCCATTATGTCGGCCATTTTGGAAGAATCCAATTTTCTCAGAAATGGTTTATAGGTTTTTTTTCACGCTTATCTTATTTTGTTTCAAAATTTGTTTACTTTCATAATCTAAATCGTTTATTGCGAGCCATTCCTTAGATTTCGTGCTATGAGCTAGCAACGATTTGATGGGTCTTCTTGGAGGAACCAAATTTTCTCGGAAACGGCACGTAGAATTTCTCGCGCGGTTGTCTTGTTTTCTTCTACAAAATATCTATTTCAGCAACCTATATAGCTTAGAGCGAGCCAATCCTTAGATTCCTGCTATGGATAGGATTTTTTCGCGGTTATCTTATTTTATTCTAAACTTTGTTTACTTTCATAATCTATATAGTTTATAGCTAGGCACTGCTTAGATTTCATGCTATGGGCTAGCAACGATTTGATGGGACTTCTTGGAGGAACCCAAAATTTCTTGTAAACGGCTAGTGGGATTTCTAGCGCGATGGCCTCATTTTATTTTAAAAGCTATTTACTTTCATAATCTATATCGTTTCATAGTCTATATCATTTATAGCGAGCCAGTAATCTGTATCGTTTATAGCGAACCAGTCTTTAGTTTCCATGCTATGGGCCTGCAACGATTTCGTAGGCCATTTCGGAGGAACCCAATTTTCTCGGAAATGACCCGTAGAATATTTTGCACGATAGTCTCGTTTTATTCTTAAAATTGTTTACTTACAATCCTTAAATTCCATGGGAAAAATTAGCAACGATTTTGTGGGCCTTTTTAATGAACCTAATTTTCTCGGAAACGGCTCGTAGGATTTTTCGCATTATTGTTTTGTTTTATTCTAAAAATTATCTACTTTCATAATCTATATCTTTTATAGTGGGTCAATCCTTAAATAATATGCTGTGGGCCAGCGACGATTTTGCGGAACTCAATTTTCTCGGAAATGAGTCGTAGGATTTTTCGCACGATTGTCTCGTTTTGTTTTAAAAAATGTTTATTGTCATAGCGAGCCAATTTTTAGATTCCATGGATCACAATCTATTGGGTGGGCTATTTTGGAGAAATCCAATTTTCTTGAAAACGGCTCGAAGAATTTTTTGCACGATTATCTCATTTTATTCTAAAGTTTTTCTACTCTCGTAATCTATATCGTTTATAGTGAGCCAGTCCTTAGATTCCATGCCATGGGCCACCAACAATTTTGTGGGCCTTTCTTGAGGAACCCAATTTAATCGGAAACAACAGGTAGGATGTTTTGTATGATTGTCTAGTTTTCATCTACAAATTTTCTACTTTCACAATCTGGCTTTGGGCCAGGATCCAGTTTGGAGGAACAAAATTTTCGGGGAAATATTTTTCACGATTTTATCATTCTGTCATTTTATTAAACCACGATTTGGATTGAAGCGTTATCCTGTTGGAATATGCAATCTCCTTCCATTTTTTCATCCATTTCATTATAAATTGCACTGTTCATTTTAGTTGGAACAAAACGTATTTTTGATTTTCCTGCTGTAGAAAAAGCTACCCAAACCATAACACTGCCTCCACCGAAATTTCGTTTTGACATTCGAATTTCGTTCGACCTTAAATTATGCCAATAGCAAGAATTTGAATCGGGACCGACCAAATTGAATTTCTCTTCATCAGAAAAGATTACTTTATTCCACTCATCTGACCATTTCATGTATTTGATAGCAAATTTCAAACGATTTTCCTTTTGATGTTGTTTTAATATTAGCTTACATTTTGGTTTCTTCCATTTTATGTTACCATCTGTTCGCAAAATATGTGAAACATGTTTGGAAGTGACATGAAGGTTAAGTTTATTTTTTATTTGCATGGCATTTAATTTATTGCGGGTGGCTTCTTCTTTTACTTTACTAATTTGCCTTTTTGTTAATTTTTGACTACCATTTGTTGCTTTCTGCACTCTGTATTTCTGCCTTTCTTAAGAAAACCTCTAATAACTCCTTCCGAATGGTTAATTTTTCAATTTGCTATTGTTAATAAAAATTCTTTCAGAACTCTATTTCTTTCTGTTGAAAATAATGTTTCGTGGTGATAAGATGTTGAAAAAATTTATTTAAGTTTTAAGATTGAGCAAATGCTACACATAAGATCGTTTGTAAATTATGTCCTTCTGTCGGACTTGAGTTAGGGTTTTTGCTGTCACAAGTGCATCTTTTTTTGTATGGGGTGTTCAATAATAAATTTCGTTAGTTCACATTGCATTTTTAGTATGTAACTGTATTCTTTTGGTCCTATAGTGCCAATTGAAATTATTTCAAAACTATTGCTTGATGTATCTGTTAATGTAAGTGGTTCTTTGTTTAGTTTTGCTACAATTGTCGCAATATAATATGAATTTCTTTACCATTTTGTTCATATTTTTCCAAAAGTACATTTGTTTTAATTTATTGACTGCTTTTCCTATTCCTGCGTGTGCGGCACTATGGAATTCGTCAATGAGATTATATTTTAAGATGTCATCTCTTATTCTTTTGGGGGTATTATACTGTGAGCGTCAAAATAAAGGGTACACAAATATTTCTTAAAATATTGTTTTTATTTCAGTCTTTTCATTTATGATAAAATTTTACATTTAGGTACTTTTAAATCAGTATTCAGTTCTTTAACTTATTCTAAACAAAACAGCAAAAAATATTTACAAAAACAAAAGTTTTATAAAAAAAAAGTTTTACAACAAAAATAAAAAATAATTCATTATTTATGCGTCAAAAAGAAGTGTACAAACTAGTTAAAAATGAAAATAAAATCGATTTAGTATTTAGTTGATTTTCCTTTTGCCTTAATTACGGCATTTAGTCTTCTGGGCGTCGATTCTACTAATTCTTTAGTTACATATATCTGCCATTCTTCCATTATAACGGATTTCAGCATATCTTTATTGCTAATTGTCCTTTTTCGGATTTGGCGGTCCAAATGTTCAATTGGATTTAAGTCCATTGATTGGGGAGGATGATCCAATGTTTTGGGATTGCGGTACAGGAGCCATTCTTTTACTATACGGGATGTATGTTTGGGGTCGTTGTCCTGTTGAAAAATCCAAGATCGCCATACATCCCCACACCATCATCGAACCCCCTCCATGCTTAACCGTGGTTATTAAATTTTGGTCAGCATATTAATTATTTTTTGTTCTCCATAATTTAACTGTTTTTTTCTGTCCAAACACCTCAAATTTACTTTCATCACTAAAAAGTACATTATTCCAGAAAGAAACATCTTTATTTTGATACAATTTGGCGTATTCTAGGCGTCTTTTTTTGATTAGCTGGCGATATTAGTGGTTTCTTACGTGGGAATCGACCATGTAACCCGTTTTCGTGTAATGCTAGTCGTATTGTACTGGCTCGATAGTTCCTGATCTTGCCGAAACTTCCTGTGATATTTTAACGGCACTTTTAAATGGATTCTTTTTTACATCACGCACTACAGATCTTATTTCAGCCTCCTTTAAAAGTTTTCGCCGGCTCGGCCTAGACGATTTTCTATTTGCCGTATTTTTCGTATTTATCAACAATTTTTTTTGCAGTATTGTGGCGTCTGTTTATAATAGAGCCAATTTCTCTGAAAGTTTTTCCTTCATTCCGAAGTTTTATTACTAATTCTCTAATATCACTAGAAGTTTGTTTACCCATTCCAAAAAAAAAAAAAAAATAATAATAATAGAAATGTACTTCACACGAGGAGTTCTTACTCTGCCGATCACAATTAATTAACATAAAACAATAAAAAAGTTTCAGTAGAATGCTAAAATAAAGCAAACAAGCAAATATAACGGTATTCTTTTACAGTAGCACACCGCTGAAATGATGCACATACATGTACAATTTCTTTTTACGCATAAAATATGCATTCGAATATGTTTTTGCTCTATAATTTAGGTAATTGTAAAAAATTTCTCATTGTCTTTTTATAACTAATTAGATAATAGTATACTAAATTAAAAACCCTAAAATGATAAATTTTGTCATATCTTAAAAGACTAAAAAAAGTACTATATTGTACACTTTATTTTGACGCTCACAGAATATCAACATTTTAAGTTGAGGACTTTTATTATTTATTTTTATCTTTGTGTATACGTCTTTTAATTCTTCTTTACTATATTCTTCACTTGCAAGTAAAAGATATGATTATATATATAATTCTTTTATATTTTCCTTCTTCATTTTTTATATCAGTTTCTTCAGTATCGAATCTAGTTTCGCTGATTTATTACTATATCTTGATAGCTTATTATATGCCTTTGTATTTCTTATATTTGGGATACGTAACTTCTTCATGGTCGAAAATGGTTTCGATGAATTCTAATTACGTCATATGTGCACAATATTATCTTCAATAAATACACCTTTTTTTTGTATTTTTTCAGTTGTTTTAAATTGCAATTTCTTAATATTTTTGGTATCATTTATGGATATGCATATTTGAAGTTGATCAAACTCTCGAGATCTGCGTGTTTTCATATATTCTGTGCGCGTTTTATTGTTGTTATTCTCATCCTCATTATTATTTTTATTTTTCATTGCTCTTGTTATAGCTAGTGTTTTTCTTTCTTTTTCGGCATTCTCTTCCGGTATCATTTGTTTTAGTGTTCCTGAATCAATTTTTATTCTAGAGAGTGCGTCACGTTTGTATTCATCTTTCCTTTTTTTATATTGTTGTAAAATCATAATCACTTAGATCTAACCTAATTCTTGTCATGTGTGATGAAGGGTTTTTGTGTGAAAATAGGGAGATTAAAGGTCTGTAATCCGTCAGTACTATGAATTTTCCATCCTACAGGTATGGCCAGAAAATGTTAATACTCCAATGTATTGCTAAAAGCTCTTTTTAAATTATTGGTTTGTTTATGTCATGTTTTTTAATAATTCGTTTGCACATGAAATGGGTAAATCCTGGCCTATTGCATCATATTTAGAAGGGTCAGTTTTTACTCCGTCTTTTGTTACTAAATGTCCTAAATGAATTACTTCTGATCTTAGAAAACAACAACTTTTTGGATAAAGCTTAAAGTTTTATTTTTAGAATCTGTCAAGACTCTTATTAAATTTTGATTATGGTGATTTAGACCATATCCGTATACAATTGCTTCATATACATAAAGAAATGTTTCTGATTCCAGTCTTGATAGTTCTAGTGTGTGTTCTATTCTTTGAAAACTCTTTGAAGAGATTTTTAGTCCGAATGGTAGTCTCTTGAACTGATAACAACCTTGTGAGGTAGAAAATGCAGTAAGTGGTCTAAAGTCTTTATTTAATTGAATTTGGTGGAATGAGCTGGTGATGTCTAGTGTGAAAAACCATTTGGCTGTGCCAAGTTTGTCTACGATATCTTCTATTCTAGTTAGTGGTAATTTGTCATTATCGATTTTATTATTTAGTTTCCTAAAGCCTACTACAATCCTCCATTTCGTCTTTCTTCCATGTTTTTCTGCAGGATTAAAAGTAATGGAGCATTATATGGACTAAAAAATGGTTCTATTATGTCGCCATTCAGCATTTTTCGTACTTGTTCATTTATCACGTTTGTATGCGACTCAGGTAATCTGTAATTTTTGATGTATACTGGTGTGTTGTCTGAGGTCGTGATTGTTTGATTATAGAAATTGTTCAGTGTAAGTGAAAAACATTTTGATATTTTTGAAAAATATTTATTAATTCTGTTTTTGTATAAAAATTCTTATTATTTAATTGCAAGTCCTTTAATATGGTAACTTTTTGCGAGTCAGTTTGGAGTTGTATGCTCCTTAAATTTATTTCTTCGTTTGTTATGTTCTAATTGGGTCATACCGTTACTAGGTTCTATTGAATTACTTAAAAATACACCTGATTTTAATTCATTATTAAAAATTATGCAGTTTAATTTTATTGCCTGCATGATTTCTGTTCTTGGAAGAGTTATGGTTTTATTATTTGTGAATAGTTATACTGTAAATGTTTCATAATCTAGTTTACAAGGATATTTTCTTAAAAAGTCTCTTCCTATTATGCCGCCCATTTCTATTGGAAACTCTGATTGCACTAAGTGGAAAGAGTGGTTACATTTTTAATTGGTCGGTTTAAGTTCTAGATCTAATATGCCTAATTATATTTTTTATGTGGATTGTATAATTCGTCTTTGAATCTTGTTTGTATGCGGCATAGTGATATATTTACGCCTGTGTCAAAAGGAAACGTTAACTAACCATTATTGTATTCAACGATTATGAAATTTGTTGTTAATTTTGTGTATTTTTAATTTTGGCTGTCCGGAATAATTATGTATTTCAAGCCCATCTCGTTTCCCTCTTCTTGTATTGAATATATATTGTGTCTTCTGTTACCGTTGTTTTTTGAGTTATTCTGATTCCTTCTATCGTAATTGTTGTTGTTATTTTAACTATAATCTCTATGACGATTACTATTATTAGATCTATAATTTCTGTTGAAGTTTGAATTATTGTTGTTGTTATTTCTGTTGAAGTTTGAATTGTATTAATGTTAAAAGTTTTGTAACGCTAGTTTAATAATACTAACTTAATAATAATAATATTTATAAAATTCATATTCTTTTTTTTTGCTTCTATGTAACTTATATGTATGTATATAATAGATATTTTTGAATATAAAAAATTTTTTTAATAGTATAGGTTATGAAAAGTTATTTTTTGTAATTAGGCCGTTTTAAACGCCTTAAATTACGAGATCTAGCTTCTTATTCTTGACTCGGAGTAACCTCCTTCTGTCCCTCGTTCTCATCAGATGCTGTTTTACCAGTATTTGATGGACTTTGTTCCACGAAAACACTTGACGATGTCTGTTCTCATCTTCGTTTTGTATACCACGAATCACTTGATTAACGTGTCTTTGTATTAATCGGTTATTTTGAGTCAAAACACAACGAAAAGACTGCAGACCTAAACGTTCTTTAACAGTAGCTTTTTGCAACGATTCCTTATAAGGATTAGAATAATCAAGAACCAAGTCATTTTAACCGACATCAGAATTAATATTAAAATCATAAAGGGATTTTTGATGTTCGACAGCTGACTCCCTATCATTTTGTTTTTTACTAAAGGTGAAATAAGCATACTAAAACGTGTCTTAACCTCTTTACCTAACAACAGTTTGGCAGGAGTTTCACCTGTAGCACAATGTTTTGTCGTTCTATAATCAAATAAAAAGTTATTTATAATTTCATTGAGATTTTCACCCACACTTTTTAAAAGTTTTTACCAAATTTTCCGCTTGACCAATGGTCGCCGGAGCAGGAGCAATTAAAATTGTAATTTGTTTGTAAATACTTTAAATTCTTCGGCTGTAAACTGCCGTCCGTTATCATTTACAAGAGTGTCTACTAAACCTAATCTACTAAAAACTTCACGTAATTTGCCGATAGTAAAACTTGAGGTAATACATTTCGTTTTAAAAATTTCGACCCATTTTGAGTACGAATCAATTATTAAAAGAAAATGAAAATCACCAGGATCAGCAAAATCCATATGCAGCCTCGACCACGGAGAATTCGTGGGCTCCCATGGGATCAAGTGAGCTTTTTCAGGACTTGATTGGCTTACACAATTTTAGGTCACCACACATACGAACGAGCTAACGAGATAGATTTTACTATTCTAAAATGAGAATAATGTAGTTGAGACAGAACTAAATTACGTAGTTTTTGTGGAACAATTACTCTATAATCCCAAAGAATGCAATCGTATTCTACCGAAAGTTTATTCTTACGATTAACGAAAGGAACAAATTCATCCTGTTTTAACAACACGACTTTGCCAACATGAATGACCTCTTTAAACCTTGAGAAAATCGGATGGCGTCTGGTT
>OW026519.1:89366457-89432457 GCA_932274085.1 Protocalliphora azurea | reverse complement strand
TTTCAACTGTTTATTTAAAAAGCGTTGTTTTCAACTTACTTAGGATCCTGCAAGCTAAATTGTCTAGTTGGTAATCTATCCTTTTTTTTTGGCATTACTTCCAGTCTTGATGGCTACGGAAATGTTATTCACCTCATATCTGTCAAAAATGTACTTCCCAGTATACCTTACTACCGTTTGTCATACACACTTTATTACTTTTCACACGTTCACAATTGCTCATTACATAGAAATTACGACAAAAATACGTAATAATCCTAACGTACATATTTAACTACGTATGTATGCACATCTTTATTTTTCACTGGTATGTATATACATACGTACGTGTTTAGGTGTTTATATTTTTCCCATTAATGTTGAAAAAATGTGACACACTTAAAAATATGAAATAGGATCGTAACTGCTTAACATGCAATATTTACACATAAAATTTGCTTTTGTCGTGCGACAGACTTCTTTTTTATAGTTGATTTTAAAATTTATTTTTTAACGTTTTTTTTTTTTTTTGCTTATTATTGCACACTTCAATATTCATTTTTAAATTGACGAATAAACACAAATAACATTTGTTTATTAGACTGCTCCAAAATTATGTAAACCACTTTTGCTGCAGTCCCCAACTTGTTCATTTACATTAAAAATAATATGTCTAAGATGTTATCACCGTTGAATATGGTTATAGTTAAAGCATCGTTACTGGAACAACTAAAAGCCAAACCACATACATAGAACATTTGTTTTTATGTAATATATCTGATTTTTATACCCTTCATAATAGGTGTAAAGGGTATATATATGTTTATCATTCCGTTTGTAATTTGCACAGTTTTAGGCGGAGAGCAAAAATGTATATATATTCTGGATCCTTTTAAGAAATGATGTCGATAGGACGATGTCCGTCCGTTTGTCGGTTGAAATGGCGTTTATGAAGCTAACCAATAACTGCCATATATAATATATATCAAACGATCGGAAATCCTTTCGAGAATTTTATAAAACCGATTGTGCCACCAGATAACATAGAATATATATATATATATTAAAGAAACGTCAAATCGGTCGATTTTCTGAAGCCCCTATAGTACTTAGAAACTTCATTTTTACAAAGCAAAATCGAGAAATGTTTGTTGCCTATTAGTAACAGATATATGGGCCAAAACGCATTTTTGACCGATATCCAAGTCATAAATGTAGATCGATCATAAATATTTCTCTTGAATTTCGGTTTTTTTTAATCAACCCAATCGGTTCATAAACAAATCTGTTTTTTTATTTATTTAATGTCTGCTTCCCTTATAGTTGTTGTTTTCATGAGTACTGAAAAACAACAACGATAAACTAAGGCATATTTGGTTTTTTTCAACTTGTTGAAGCACTTATGAACTTTTTGATGCGATAACTGATATTTACTTTATGTGGAGGCTACTACTCCCCCCTTACCTATTAACCCTATTCCAAATTTGATATGAAAATTACTTTTAAATGTTTTTTAAGACTTTCACTGTAATAGTCCTTTAGGTGAGAAAATTTTCTCTGTATGGGGGCTACCTCTCTCCCTGGACCTATCCGTCCTATTTTCATTTCATCAATGCGATATGATAGAATGAAGGTTCCCACGAAATTTGAGAGCTCTCTCTAAAAGTTGCTTAGATATGCCACGATGAATATTTGCTTTATATAGGGAGTACTATTCCCCCTGTTCCGATCGAAAAATAAAATGTTATATTTGAAGAACAGGATGATGTTGCGAAAATTATAAGCAAACAGGTTCATCCGTTTTAGAATTTTAAAAATGTTGGCGTAACAACATAACCAGGTATGTAGCTTCATTATTAACGTGTAAAATTCAAGAAATAGATTTTTTAAAGTAGGCGTAAAATGAGACGTCCAATCGGGATCTAATATAGCCTACTACCACCTCCGGCAGTGGTACTATCTGTGTGTCCAATTTCGTGAAAATCGGTTCAACCGTTTAGACATGTTTGATACTCAAACAAACAAACTTACACCTTTAAAAACTTTGTAATACATATAAGGATTTATAAAATCTTGATTCTATTTCAACTTTAAATGAAAATGTAAATTGTTTGAAGTTTTGATTATTTACGTAGATATAGAATAGGTTAATATATTTGTAACTGCATTCAATATAATGTATTTCATTTTCTTATAACACCTCTCAACACGGGTGAATATCGGCATAGCCGAATATAGCATTCTAACTTGTTTTAGGTGCATTTGCATAACCGTATTTTAATTAATATAGTACGAGCTCGCAAACGATATCAAACCAGGGTTGTTACAATTTCCGAAAAAGTTGCAATGAGCGACCATTGAATATTAAGGCTTTTGAATTATGAGAATGTCTAATATTTCTCCCTTAATCCCCTAAAGTCTCGTTTAATCGACTTGGTATTACCAAATCTCGAGAACGTTTTGTCCCATTCTAAAAGTTTGAATAAAATTTAAAATTAATTAATCCTTCACACTGGGCGGGATGTAAAATTGTTACTTGACTACCCTGGTTAGGTTTTCGAAGTATAGAAATAGAGGAACAAAAAAATAAAAACAACATTGTTTTATCGTTAGTAACTAAACTAGTGGCTAAAGCAAAAACAATATACATTGCACAGTGTTCCTTTTGCAAAATAAATGGTAATAAATCTGGATCTTTTATACGGCAGGACCGATTTTGATTATACTTGGAACATCTACAGAGAAGGAGTTAGGTTTTCAAAATATTCTTTGTTGGAGTGTGTAACTTAAGCACGATGGGTGCTACAGTGAACCAAAGTTGACCACCTTGTGGATAAAAACATATGAACCAATTTTAAATACTTTTACATTAATACTAAGCAAGACAAAGAAAAAAATCTTACAGTACCATATTATCTTTTACGGTTTAAAAGATGTTTGATTTCAAACATTTAATATCCCATTTTTTCGTATGCGAGCGAATTCTTTTGGGATTCTCTTATTCGATATCGAATAGAACTTATCGAAATTTCTAATAATGGAATTCGTTAACGAGCAATCGTTCAAATGCAACCTTGAGAATTTTTAACCGTAAGCATAGTTCCTAGATAAATTTGGAGCAAAATCAAAAATTATGAGAAAAAATCGACAAATTTGACTATTTAAAATCGTCAAAATTGACTGTTTGAAATCGTCAACATCAAAAATTAGGTTTTTTTATATGTAAATAAACATTTTCTATGCTTTTTTGATGAAAAATTAAATTTTAAATTGAAAAAAAATTACATTAATTTTATGTTATCAGCTTATTACATACAAGTCAAGCAGTATTTATTAAGTCTGATGATGCATGCATAAAAATGATGAATGTGTAATTTTATATGACTCAAGAGAAAAATTAAATATTTACCTTGTCTCATGAAAAGTTATAAAAAACAGATAGGCTTTTATTAAATTTAATTTTGATTGAATGCATCAAAAATGTCTTTGGATATTGAGTACTTGCATTTAAGGATTTCTAATGCCTTGTTTGTAAAATTAAAAGTTTTTATAAAAATTGCAATTGACCTTTGGTAAAGTGTTTATTCGCCATTTTATAATAAAAGTGATGTCCATATATCGGGTAAAACTGTGTCAAACGAACACGTGTTTGAAAGGTATGGTGTGTCACGGTACCGTTTATACCTGCTTATTATTATGTTAATAAATTTTTTCTCAGGTACTAAATTTTAGTCAAATTTAAATTTTAGTGGAAAGAACTTTTGAGGGTCAAGAGGGGTTAAACAAATTTTACTACTAGAAGAAAGGCGAAAGTGTACTCTTTAACCGCATATACATCTTTGTACCTGTCTGGATCCGTCAATTTCAATTTGAATGAAATTACTCCCAAAATTTTTTCATTTAACACATACTAAAAATCAGTTATGATTTGGATTTTAAACCTACAGGATCAATAAAAACAACGACACCAATAAGGAGTTAAGAAGTTTAAAAAACAAACATGTTCAGGACGAATTTCTAAAAATGAGTTGATTATAAATAAACCAAAACAAGGATCAGGGAACACAGCAAGAAGGTTATTTTCAGATCTTGAAAGAGCATCTGAAATAACAGGTGTTGATATAAATCTTATTTCAAGATTTAAAGCAATTATCGATGTACTTGTGTGCAATGAACAAATTTATGTTAGAAAATTTGGTAATTATACGAAGGACATTGAGCGAATATATACAACAAAATATCCATGGAGAAACATGTCTGCAACAGTTCACAAAATCCTTTATCAGGTGAAGATGTCATTAAGCATCATCTAGTACGACTTGGAGATCTATCAGAGGAAGCCCGTTAAAAAAGGAATAAGGATTAAAGATTTTACAGAGAGCACAATGCCAGAAAAATATCACGAAATTCTACAAATGAAGATATATTTAAAATATTACTGGCAACACCAGATCCGCTCATCCCTAGCATTCGAAAGTAGAACATCGTTACTTAGACAAAGAAACAAAAGGGCTACTAGCGGACATAAATAATATAGAACTAAGTATGGAATATTTGCAGGTCATTTTTCAACCGAATGAATAATAATTATAATTTTCTTTTATTGTCATTTAAATAAAAAATAAAATAAACATTAATAAAGTTTTAGTTATTATAAAAAGTACAAATTTTTGTTCTTAATGTTATTTAAATAAAAAACAAAATAAGCATAAACATGGTAATTTTCTGTCCAAAAACAATCGACTCTAGTGGGACCTGTTCTAGAATTGACAAACTGGGAACCGTTCACAAAATTATCCTGGGTATTATTAAAATGTTTTTTATCTGCTTACAGCTTTTTTTATAAGTAAAGATAAGTAAAAGTTTTACTCAATGGGTACTCGTCTTGTTACAAAAAATAAGTTTTATTTTCGAGCACAGTGTAATTATTTCAACGAACTTGAGTCCGAATAATCAAAAATAATAATAACGATAATAATAATAATAATAATAATAATAATAATAATAATAATTTTAAAGGAAGATAAAAAACGATTTTTTTAAATAATCCTGTAACCGTTGGAGATACCTAAATAAAATTTTATATGGTCAGAGCTGAGGTGTTTCTAGTTGATTTGGAGAATCGCAAGTCCTTAGCGTGTCACTGGAGTAGAGGATAGACTTCGAAAGTTCATTTATAACTTGAATGTAAAAAATGTCCTTATAAATCTCTATACCTTTTAGTTTCAGAGATATTTAGGTCGAAGCAAATTTTACCCTCATTTTTGGCCTAATTCTTTTAAAGTTTTTTAACTTGATGGCCTTAATTTGGGCTCCAAATTTTGTTTAAAATATCCATACCTTTCTCACAACATTCTAAAAATTAATGCTGTAAGAATCGTATAAATATATTTAGCCTATAAAAAGTTCTATTAATCTGAAATTGAAACTTTAAAAAAATTTTAATATTTTTGGGGCTATTTTCCATAAAGGTGTTAATATCCTTCAACTTTCAAAATATTTATTTTTGAATTTTTATAGAATTTTTCAAAAGGTTTCAAAAGAAATCTTAAGTTTAAAAACTTGACTTTTCATTAAAAAGGAGTGGCTCAGAAAATAGTTTTTAGGTGTTTAACCAACATATGGGGCTATATAACCAATATATTTTTTTTTAATCTCGACTTTGACATTTGGGAATTTTTTAAAAAATGACAAAGTGTCCAAACTTGTGCTTGGGAGAAAATCATCGCCCAAAGGACCTCAGATTTTACTTTATACACATTTACGTTGAGATTTCCTTTGAAACCATTGCAAGAATTCTAAAGTCCGGAACAAAAAAATATTTTAGATGTTAATGAATGTTACCACCTTTTTTGAAAATAACCACAAATATATGAAATATTTTTAAAGTTTAAACTTCAGATTAATAGAGTTTTTTTATCTGATAGATATATTTATAGATTCTTACAGCATTAATATTTAGAATTCTATGACAAATCTTGTGGATATTTAAAAAAAAATTTAGTCAAAAACTTAAAAAAACTAGATTAAAATTGAGGGTAAAATTTGCTTCGACCTAAATATCTCTTAAACTAAAAGATATAACGTACATATGTAGGCTTATTTTTTGTAGAGATTTATAAGGACTACCTTTAAGTCATTTTTTTTACATTCAAGTCATAAATGAATTTTTGTCGAATTTTTAAAAACAAAAAAAAAAAAAAAAAACAAAAAATTTTTAAAAAGGTGACCAACTTTCGAGATCTACCCCCAATGACACGCGAGGAACCTGTGCTCCTCCAAATCAATTCGAATACACCTCAGCTCTGACTTTATGAAATTTTGTTTAGATATCTTCAACGGTTCACAAGAATTAATTCCAGAAAAGTGTTTTGGGATCACTGAGCACTGTATAGAGGGGTGGGCTTTAATAAAACTTGACAAAAACTCAATATTGAAAAATCAGTTTTTTGCAAAAAGTTTAACATGTCCAGAAAGCGAAAACTTTTTTTCATATAACTGCATAATTATTTTTTAAATTTATGTTTTATTGGCCCGTTTTTTGAGGTATCAAAGTTAGGAACTTTTTAACATTTTTTTTGCATTTTTTTTATTTTTTATTTAACATCTTCATTTTTAAAGTTAAAAAGATATCATAGCGTGTCAATTTTCTGAACATATTTACGTAATTTACTTATGTTTTAAAGGTAATAGTAGTATTTTAGGTCGCGATTATTATAAGCAGGCATGTTTTCCAAGCTATTCGCTTGAAAAGTGAGCTTTTGCATATTACTCAAGTTTTTTCAAAAAACAAAAAAACATTTTTTAAAATCTTTGCATAAATTTTCATGTATTGAATACAGCAATATTTTTCTTAATTTTTAGTGATTTTTTGGAATTTGATTAATTGATTTGTATGAATTATTTTGTAAATTTTTTTAATGCTTCGTACATAATTGTGAAGAGGAAATTCAGACGTAACAAAAGTGACTATCAAAAAAAGACGTATTTATGCATAATTATATAAGAAAGCACATGAAACAGTCTACTTTTCTATGCTTGTTTCTTTGCATATTATCCTATTTTCCGTGCTTGCCCTGATAATTAGCGAAATCTTATCATAGGGTTTTTTTCCATAAATTTTAAATAATTTATTCCTTTTTTAAGGGCAAAATTTTATTTTAGTAACCATATGTACGAGTATTTGATGCGCTGACATATTCTGCCCCACAGAAGTATACAACTAGTTTTCTAACACCAAAACAATTTTATTGGAAATAATTATGTAACTTGTGAAGCGTTGTAGATATCTAAATAAAATTTCACATGATCAGAGCTGAGGTGTTGATGTAGAGAAGTACAGGTCCCCAGCGCACAGTGGGGTCAAACGCAAATTTTTTGGTAATAAATCTGAATCTCCTAAACTACTGGTCGGATCAAATTGAAATGTATGGAAGAGTTGTAGAGGAGGACCTAAGCTTTCAGAAAAATCATCTTTTAGTCACCCTGTGATAACACGAGATAAGTTACAGGGTGTCAAAGTTGACTACCTCGAGTATGTAAAAGTTAAAAAAAATCGTAACTTGTACAAATGAAGTCCGATTTTAAAGATTTTTATATTTCTGGAAAGTGCTTGGTAAGATAAAGAAAAAATAAGCTTACTCATCTAAGTTATCTCTTACAGTTAAAAAGATATTTACGCTTGAATTTTGAATTTTTGATTTTTTGGCTCGACTTTCTTTCGTTTTTCGGGAATAAGTCCAGAGATATATGAGGTAAAAATTTTTTAAAAATATTCTGTCATTTGCTACATATTTCAAAATAATATGCTGAAAGTATTTTTGGATTATTTCAATTCGTCTAGACGTGAAAAATATTCAAAGTCAGCACTCTGAAATTGGCATGAAAAATGGATATTTTTTTACAAAAATATAGTACAATTCATTCACTTTTATCTCAAAGTTCCGTTAATAAAAAATTTTTTTCCTCATTAATTTCAAAAGATAAGGCTTCATAAATGGTTAATAAACAAATTTTGAATTGATTTAAGTTTGCACCCTACATCCAGCATTGGCCGAAAATTGTCAATTTTAAAAAATAGTTTCATTTTTATCGATTAATAAAAAAAATGTCACGCGAGCTTTTTTAAATTTGGTACCCATATTTTTTATAGAAATAGATTTAGAATGATTTAACACTAAACTGCTTCCCGCCTGGCAAAAACGATTGCAAGAGTGGAGATTTTATGTTAAAAGTCAGTTTTTTTAACGACTATTTTTAAAAGCATATTAAAAGCATATTAGCATAATATTTTTAATATTATTTCTTATGTAATGTATAAAACACAAATCAAGCTTTCATTCCTAAAAAAAATCAATAAAATAGCTCCAATAACCTATTTTTGGTAATTTTTCAAAAATAATTTTTTTATTAAAAAATAGCTGAAAATCAAAAAAAAATTAATTTTTTTAATACAACTCCACCAATTTTGCAAATACTTTAAAAATGTTAAAAGAATATAAAAACAGACTTATTTACCAATTCAACGATATATAAAATATTGATATAGGTCATTTAATAATAGTAATATAATGGCCTCAAAACTACCAAGTCACGTCAAAAGTTGCAAAATTCACTATTTTGTTCCGTATTTCCATATGTGTGTATACTCAACTGCACTGCTTATTTTTGTTACGAGATAATAATATTTATTAATGAATTTATTTAAAGTGTTCATAATTTTTTCTACTGAAAAGGAAATTGGGGGTTTTGAACAAAAATTTAAATTTTTTAATTCATTTTTGCCTGTCACCATTTACCTGATATAAATATTCTTTTTCTATATATAAGTATCCTTATAAATATGCAGATTTATTAGTGAATTTGCCATTATGGAGATTACATTAAAACACTTTTCTATTTGCAAAGTAATCTGGGATAATCTATTTGATATTATAAATCGTCCAGAAAAAATAAAAAAACTCATTGATACAGTAGTATCTTTTGGTTTAACTCTTACTGCAGAAGACAGTTTAAAGCTCGAAAATTTTTATAAATCATACGAAAAAAGGATGCAAGCTTCAGATTGGTCAATACCAAAGTTCAAGAAGAAAAATGAAGAGTGGTTGGAGGGAGAAATACCAATTTTCATCGGAAAGCAGAAAAAGGGTCGACCAAAAAAAAGTTACGATGAAGTTCAGCTAAGAACAAAGAGAACAAAACAGGAATCTATTCTAAATTCACATACGAATACCGAAATAAAAGATACATTTAAAGCTTTAGTAACACGTACGCAACCAAAGGAAGTAGAAAAAGTTATAGATGTGTTACCAACAGCTTCTCCCAATCGATTACATCGGATAATCCAAAACATAGTGACACCGAAATCAACATCGTCCTTTACCTCTGAAGATGCTTTAGCTCTAATATTAAATTTAGGATTATCAAGAAACCAATACGAGATTTTGAGGAAATCTGTTAGCGAAAAAGGATATGATATCTTTCCCAGTAGCAAATCAGTGAGAGAAGCAAAAAGTAATATTTTACAGCCTATGGAGCACCCGGTTAATGCTTCTGTTAAAAGTGCTAAAGTTAATATATTGCAATTACTTGAAAATACTGCCTCTAGAATTATATCTACCTTCAGCAATGATAACATTGAAAAATGCAAATACTCTGAACTTATTTTAATATTAGAATGACGCTGCGATGGAACATCAGGATTATCGGAATACAAACAACTGGATGGAAGTAATTCTGGAAATAATTATTCCTCGCTGTTTATAGCGTCTCTGGTACCACTTCGAATGCGCTTAAATAAGCCTTCCTCATCGACAAGAAATGACTCGCTTTTTGATGATATATGAATAAATTTAACTCCAGGTTCCAAATTTTTGTGCCGTCCAATCCTTTTTGATTACACAAAAGAAACCACGGTTACAATAAACAGCATTGTCAACCAATTGGAAGAAAAAATTAAAGCATTGCCCCCAATATATGTAAAAGTATCAAACAGAACTATTAAAGTTACATTTCAATAACAATTAACGATGATTGATGGAAAAGTTGCAAACGCTATAACAGATACAACATCTTCATGGAAATGTAATATATGTGGAAAAATAAGTTCACAATTTCAGGATAATTCTGAAGTCCTTGTTAATAAAAATTCTTTAAAATTTGGAATATCACCACTCCACGCAAGGATAAGATTTTTGGAGTTCTGCTTACATCTTGCATATGATATGAAGTACAGAAATATTCCCGGGCAGGAAAATGCTACAGTAAAAAACAATTTGGAACTTCACGAATTATGAAAAGAGGAGAAGAAAAGAATTCAATTAGAATTCAAAGAACAACTCGGATTAATAATTGATAAACCTCTACATGGCTACGGAAGCTCAAATGATGGAAATACAGCAAGACGTTTCTTTGAAAATCCGGAACTCACATCTTCAATCACAGGCATTGACTTAAATATTTTGAAGCGTTTTAAGATTATATTGGCAGCCATTAATAGCAAAAAACAAATTAATGAGGACAAATTTAAAATTTTTGCTTACAAAACTAAAGAACTACTTAACATTACATACCCCTGGAAATCAATGACTCCAACAATTCACAAAGTATTGGCTCATGGTAAAGAAATAATTGAAGATAGTATTTTGCCATTGGGAGAGCTAACAGAGGAAGCACAGGAAGCCCTAAATAAAGATGTTAAACATTTCCGACTCTTCAATACCCGAAAATGTTCGAAAATAGCGCAAAATATGGACTTAATGGAATATTTATTAATATCATCAGATCCAGTTATATATTCTATAAGAACACGATGGCTACAAAAAATCACTCTTGAAATAGAAAAAGAGAATTCCGAAGCTAAGGAAGTTAAAAATTTACTAACGTTTGATGTTTCTGATTATTTTCAAGAAAATCACTAATAATATCTTCGATAATATATTCTTAATAAAATAAGTATACGGGATATATGTATAATAAGTATGTAAATATGTAGAACAAATTAAATAAACATTACTCAAATAAAGAATTTACTACTTTATAATAACAAATATATACCTACATAATACATTAGAAAACTAAAATGTTACATATACACACATATGGAAATACGGAACAAAATAGTGAATTTTGCAACTTTTGACGTGACTTGGTAGTTTTGAGGCCATTATATTACTATTATTAAATGACCTATATCAACACTTTATATATCGTTGAATTGGTAAATAAGTCTACTTTTATATTCTTTTAACATTTTGAAAGTATTTTCAAAATTAGTGGAGTTGTATTAAAAAAATTAATTTTTTTTTTGATTTTCAGCTATTTTTTAAAAAAAAAATTATTTTTGAAAAATTACAAAAAATAGGTTATTGGAGCTATTTTATTGATTTTTTTTAGGAATGAAAGCTTGATTTATGTTTTATACATTACATAAGAAATAATATTAAAAATATTATGCTAATATGCTTTTAATATGCTTTTAAAAATAGTCGTTAAAAAAACTGACTTTTAACATAAAATCTCCACTCTTGCAATCGTTTTTGGGCGGGCAGGAAGCAGTTTAGTGTTAAATCATTCTAAATCTATTTCTATAAAAAATATGGGTACCAAATTTAAAAAAGCTCGCGTGACATTTTTTTTATTAATCGATAAAAATGAAACTATTTTTTAAAATTGACAATTTTCGGCCAATGCTGGATGTAGGGTGCAAACTTAAATCAATTCAAAATTTGTTTATTAACCATTTATGAAGCCTTATCTTTTGAAATTAATGAGGAAAAAAATTTTTTATTAACGGAACTTTGAGATAAAAGTGAATGAATTGTACTATATTTTTGTAAAAAAATATCCATTTTTCATGCCAATTTCAGAGTGCTGACTTTGAATATTTTTCACGTCTAGACGAATTGAAATAATCCAAAAATACTTTCAGCATATTATTTTGAAATATGTAGCAAATGACAGAATATTTTTAAAAAATTTTTACCTCATATATCTCTGGACTTATTCCCGAAAAACGAAAGAAAGTCGAGCCAAAAAATCAAAAATTCAAAATTCAAGCGTAAATATCTTTTTAACTGTAAGAGATAACTTAGATGAGTAAGCTTATTTTTTCTTTATCTTACCAAGCACTTTCCAGAAATATAAAAATCTTTAAAATCGGACTTCATTTGTACAAGTTACGATTTTTTTTAACTTTTACATACTCGAGGTAGTCAACTTTGACACCCTGTAACTTATCTCGTGTTATCACAGGGTGACTAAAAGGTGATTTTTCTGAAAGCTTAGGTCCTCCTCTACAACTCTTCCATACATTTCAATTTGATCCGACCAGTAGTTTAGGAGATTCAGATTTATTACCAAAAAATTTGCGTTTGACCCCACTGTGCAGCGTGTCACTGGGGTAAAAGATAGACATTTAAATTGGTCATCTCGGGTATGTTTTTTTTTCAATTCGACAAAAATTCATTTATGACTTGAGTGTAAAAAATATTACATATAGGTAGTCCTTAATCTCTAAAAAAACATGCTTACATATGCAGGTTATAACTTTTAGTTTAAAAGATATTTAGGTCGAAGCAAATTTTGCCCTAATTTTTGGCTTAATTATTAAAGTTTTTTAACTGAATGGCCTTAATATGAGCACTAAATTTTGTTTAATATGAATGAAAAATTCTAAATATTAATACTGTAGGAGTCATATATATTTATCTAGGCGATAAAAAATTCTATTACTCTGAAGTTGAAGCTTTAAAAACATTTCATATTTTGTTCATGGAAAACTGTCAGAATTTTTAAGTTAGAAAAATGGCTTATTTATGCATATTTGTATAAGAAAACACCTGAAATGATCTGTTTTTCTCTGTATGTTTCTATGCATATTATCCCATTTTTTTCGTGTTTTTTAAGCGCATATTTTCGTTCATGTTAACTTGCCCCGATTATAGTTAAATTAGCGAAATCTTATAATAGTGTTTTCTAATAAATTTTAAATAAGTTATTCCAATTTGTAAGGGAAAAATTTAATTTTGGCCTCTGTTGACCTCTTAGCGAGCATTTTAATGATTTACCTCTTCTTGCCGCACAAAAGTTCACAATTATTTTTCTAATACTCTATTCAACAATATGAAATTTCTTTACTATAGTTTACGAGATATTTGACTTCAAAGCTGAAAAATTTTTTTAACCTACCTTGGTGGAGTTTTTTTCGATATAGTGGGACCAAAATCGCATAAAAAAATAATTTTAAAAAAATATTTACGGAGTCAAAAGTTATAGACATTTAAATTTGAACTTTGTAAATAAACGATTTTTTTTTGTCAAACAAAGTAGTCACATTCTTTCTCTGTTATATAAAAATTTTCTCGCTATATATGTTGCGTATATTTTTCTGAATAATAACTAAATACAAAATATATTAAAGGAAAAAAATTGATTCGCCTGACGACCAGAGTCTCCCTAATTAGACCTATTTTCGCCTTAATTTCTCAAATCACAAAGCTGGAAACAAAAAAAATTAATTTTTTTATAAGATCTAATATGTTTTTAATTTTTTGTAAATATAAATTTTTGCTCCCCGATATCGGTTGGAAGATATAGCAAAAAAAGCAAGAAGTCCCTTTTTTGGAATTTCTTGAAAGTTTTTTATGAATTACGGGATTTCTTTTGATAAATCTAAAAAAGTGAATAACACTTGAAATTAAGCATCAAAAAATTTACTCAGGTGTAAAATTTTATAAAAAATTTCAACTAACAAACATTTTATTGCATAATTAAATATGAATAATATGCACAAAACCTCAAATCAATCCTTTTTAGGTATGTTTTTGCAAAAATCGAGTGAAATTTGGAACCGTTATAGAGAAAAAACGTCACCAAATTATGTTAAAAAATAAAAATTTCAATTCTTGAAGCCCAATATCTCGTAAACTGAAAGAAATAAGATTTTCATACGACGATGTTGAACCCATCCCCGGTAAATCTATTTAGTCCAAGCTCAAAACTTAAACTCGCTTACACCTCTTTCGAAACTACATAACTATTTCCATTTCATTTTTTGGATACCACACTGTGCTACGTTAGTCTCTACAATGATAGTAACTATTATATTGGTTTATATTGGCGATGGTCAATTATAGACCAAAAATCATTAAATTTGCCAATAGGCTTTCGACTAACAAATTCTTATCGACTTCATCCTTATACCAAAGTTAATCTTCGTGCCAACTTCTATTGCGATATCTTAAAAGTTTCGACCTGTACAATGTTTATACGGAATGATGAACATCGTTATCTCGACTTAGAAAGTGAATTCAAGTCGAACGGTATACTTTAAAGTGAGTGTTGGCCCAATTTGTTACGTCTGATTTTTTTAAAATTTTTTTACTGAGTATTCAAAAAAAACTTACAAAATAAATTATACAAATCAGTTAATCAAACTCTAAAAAATTCACTAAAAATTGAGTTTTTGTTAATAATTTCGTATTCATTATATGCAAAGAAATAATACATTAGAGTGGCCCTCATTTTGTGGGGGAAAAATGTCGTTCAAATTCTCGGTCTTTCCCCTTAAAAATTTGCGAATAGCATAAAAAGTTGGATATACAAAGTTTTAGACAGATTGAAAAAAAATTTTGAAGTGGCACAGGGTTGATTTTGTGTGTGATGGAAGAGACCCAGTTTTAGTGTATAGATAGAAAATAGGTACCTGTTGTGTTTTTAAAGATCAAGATGTTTCAAATGCTATGATAGAGATATCTTTATATTTTTGTTGGTGTTTTGGTGTTAATTTTGTCTAGGATTGTTTACTAGCTATAGATTTTTCTTTTCTGGATGGGAATTTCCAACTTGAAATATTTTGTTAAAGGAATATTTGTTGAATGGTATTTCAATAGAATTTTCTACTTGTATGTGAAGGTATAATAAGCAGCAGTGACTTTGATATTTTTAGGAAATATTTATGAAATCGTTTGTGAAATGTGTATGCGGTGGATTAGTATCTATGAGTTTCATGGGTTTTAGTTGGTAATTTTATGATAATTTCAATTGAATGTTAAATTTGTTATTTATGTATTATGTGAGAATGTATTTGTGTGTGCATATAGCAGTAGTTATGTATAAAATAGTATATGGATGTAGAATTTCATAAAGGATTAGAGGAAAATTGTTTTAGTTTCTAAGTATGACCCCCTAAACGTATTTATATATATTTGATTATTGAAGTGTATAAATACTGTGCTCATTTTTATCGTAAATAAATACATCGTACTCTTTTGTTGTGTTAGAATCTCTGTTGGAGTTTTCGTTTAATTTTTTAGTAATTTTATTTTGAAAATATGCAATTATCATTTCAGCCACGTTATGCAATGAATGATATTTTTCATAGAGAAGATGAACGTCTAAAGACGTTTACATGCTGGCCATTACATTGGTTAGATGCTATGACGGTGATGTTTTATACTGGTTAAAGTGATAGAACGAAATTTTACTTCTGTGAAGTTAAAATTTGGTGTTGGAATCGTAATGATCATCCTGTGATGGAACGTATACTATGGTCACCGAATTGTTCTTTATTTAGACGATGTTCTACCAACAACGTACCCATTGATTGGTACAAGATTAGAAACAATAATAACAACCCAGGGTATACTATTGAAATACCACCATCTCCATCACATATAGAATGCCCTAGAAATACGAAACAAACGGCTGAAAGTTCATATTCTCTAATATGTGTAACAATATATTTATTTATATATCAACTTATTCTTATAATTTTGTTTTTTCTTTTGTATGTATTTTAATTGAAATAAGAAAATAAAATAAAAACAAATATTATTTATGAAAAGAAAATGTTTATTTATTTATTAATTTCTCAACAAAAAAAAAAAATATATATATATATATATATATATATATAATATAATTCTATTAAATTTATTATTTTTCACGATTCATTTCAAATTGAATACATTGATATATACTTGATCCATTTTCACAAATCTGACAGATACTTGGACAGTTTTCCAACTCCATGTGAACAACTCCATGTTCTCATAATGATCGAGCATTAAATGGTTTATTATTAGTAAATGCTCATCAAAAAATGCAACCATTGAAGTCATTCAAAAATTTTTCAATTATACTTTTATGTGAAATTTTTCTTAGCAATATATTTCGACGCTTTATTTTTTCTTGCATATTCACTTTCAACTGTTTTTATCAGACTTGCATGCTACTATTTACACGTTATCCTTATAGATCCTGAAACATGAATGATCATGAATTTTGAATAGTTGTTTTTTAACAAAATGAGCAAGTAAGTGGAATAGTTAATTCAATTTTTACAAATGCAATTAATTCTTTGTAATATTTGAAACACGTTTTTTTATGAATTTTCTGCAAAGCTTGTTACATAAGTTTTAGTTGCATCTTTGTCTGAAAAAAAAAATATATTATATACATATATACCTACAATTTTAATTAAATTTTTCTTTATAAAAATATTAGATTATAAGAATTTATCAAACTTAAATTATTAGATTTTCTTAAATGGTATACTGTGCATCGACACATGTCCACTCCTTCTTCTCTTTCGCCATTAATCCAGAGGCAGCATTTGAAGTGTCCATCCTTAGTTTCATCATCGCTTCCAAGTTTGCCTTCATTTTCCTCCAACATACTTAAGAAAATTGTAATCATATATTTATGCTCGTGCATAAGGACATCATTATATGCAATTAGAAATTCATGAATTAAATCACCAAGCGGACACATTCTTTAAATTGTTTGGAGTGATCGCTTCTGTCGTAATTTATTAACTGTTAAATTTACAAAATATTTAGATAATATTTGGATATATCCGAAGATTGCGGTAAGGACACCATTTCCAATTTTTTTTATATTTAATATTATTATCTCTTTCATTATAAAAAAATGGAATTGAAATTTTTACCTCTACTTAGTTTACTTATTTTATTCCAGAATAATTTACTACCCCTATTTATTCATTCTTATTTTTAAATTTTTTTACAAAAATTATATACATTGGATTCCTTAAGATAGAATGAGATGTATATCATGAATTAATATTGCCCTTTCTCATTTCATTCTTAGGTCGAATAATATCTATAATGAAAGCAAAAATATTTTGAAATTTCAATTTCGAAAAGATACTTAGACTGTCAAGACACAAAATAAAATAGATAGTGCTTCAGTTCTTGTTAATAAATTTAACAACTTAAACAGCAAAACAGCTATTCACATCAAGGACTTAGAGATTGGAGTTAAGTATACTATCTTAAAGACCAAAAGAATTGCAACCAAATACGGCCCCTCTATACTCATAGAATTAGAGAATAATATCATGTTCCTACCACACAGGTATAACTCCTTAAGCGATGATGATATAACCGAACTATGTGCGGTTGTATACTGTGTTTTTAGAGAAGGAGAGAAGAATTTAATTTTAAACACATTTGTAATGAAGTCATGACATATGATGTCATTGAAGACTTCATACAAAATGGACAGTATCCAGTATGGGAAATCTAAAATATTCTACTATTATTTTAAATTAATGTAAACTAAATACTAATAAACATCTACATAAGATAAATAAATGAAATATATTTGGTAAAAAATATAAAAAGTCTTTTATTTATTAAATATTTTATTTTTCAGTTATTTTATACAAAAATTTTACACAAATGACCACAGTTAAATGAATTGAAACTTTGGTGTTGATTATAGTTATACTTAATATTTTTTTCTAGATATTCAACTAATTCCAATGGAGGTTGTAGATTTCCAAAAATATTCTATTTGGTTGTTTTTTTTATGATATGCTATAGTTAATTTGGATTCTTCCCACTCGAAGAATCCAAATTAACTATTCCACATTCTCTTGTTCTTGGACATTTTGGTAGTGAGTCTAACATAAATATTCCTCTAAAGAATGGTAAATTTACTGAGAATTTCCTTAGATCGACGTCAGTTAGTGGTTTGTTGGGTAGCATTTCTATAAGTTTTTTTTTTATTTTTCTTCACAAACCAATCCATATCCTCTTTTATACGGTTTAAGAAAAAGACCTTTTCCCATTGCTATAGCTTCCATTGTTTTGTTATGTCTATTTGCCTCATCGAGTTTCTGCTTAGCACTTTTTGCTGCATTTACTGCCTTCGCAATGGAAGCTCCTCCACTGGATAAGGTTCCTATTGCACTTAAAGCTGTTAGAATTTGTATCAAAAGTAAAACTCCACCAAATTTCGGAACATTTATTACACGTGGTACCACAATTTGAGACTTTTTTCCTTTAAACGAATTGTTGACGATCTTACGCGCGATCTTAATTGCCGAGTTAATATCTTGAGGTTTTTCTTTATTTAAAACTTTTGTTGTCATTTTTATTGTTGTGTTGAAGAGTTTTATTCCATTAGATTTAGAATTTACACTTTTCTTCTTTTTCTTCTGCAACCCCATACCGAGTTTTCTTTAGGCTGTCATGGCGTTAGTAAACAGGTATGCAAAGGACTCTTCTGAAAGGTCACTATCTTTTGAAATTACTCGTTGTCAAGCTTTATTTTCGAGAATTTTAACCGCTTGATGTCTATTATATAAATCTTTACTTTTAGAATAAGCAATATCGTGATCTTTACATGCAGCGTCCAAAGGGTTTATTCCTTTATCTCCTCGTTATAAACGTTTTTGTAATTTTGTTTCAGGACCGCAAAATTGATAACCAGGAAAATGTAGTTCAATTGGAAGGGAGTTAATTGTTTTATTTAGCAAACCTCTTCCATTGACACCTCTTTGATGAACAATTTTTAAAAAAAAAGCAATATTAAATTATTATTTTCAGTTATAAAAATGCGTTTAATAAAACAACATAAAAATATTTTAATTCGCAATATTGATTCTTCAACGAATACAAATACGAAAATGAGGCACAGTTCTTTATTACCGAATTCTATTCGAGCGCTTTTTGTAGGTCCAACAAATTGTGGAAAGACAAGCGTTATGATTGGATTGTTAGAAAGTCCTAATGGACTAAAATTTGAAAACGTCTTTTTATACTCAAAATACTTACATCAACCAAAATATGAATACTTGAAGAGTCTGTTATCATCGATTAAAGGAATGGACTATTATAATTTTTCTGATAATGAATCTGTTATATCTCCTGAAGAAACCAAAAACAATTCAATTATGATTTTCGATGATGTTGCATGTGAAAAACAAAACAATATACGCGCATATTTTTGTATTGGTAGACATAGTAATGTTGATTCTTTCTATTTATGTCAAACTTATACAAAACATTTAGTAAGAGATAATGCTAATATGATTATTGTATTTAAGCAAGATGAAATGAATTTGAGACATATATATGGAGATCATGTTGACAGTGATATGAATTATGAAAAGTTTCATTAAATTTGTCGAGAATGTTGGAGAGACAAGTATGGATTTCTGGTTATAAGTAAAGATGATGACTTAAACAAAGGACGGTACAGAAAGCTATTTGATTATTTCATAACAATATAAAGTGTTATCATATTATATTTAATTATCAGTATACTATCAGATATTAAACGTATTAGATCAGTATACCCACCCCCGCGATGTGGTGGCTTAAATGTAGGCTGTGGTCCCTTTCTTGAAACCTCAGTTGTCCTCCTGGAAGGATCTGCTTTCCTGGAGGATACTGAGTAATCAAGATCTAGACTCTAAAGGCCAACATGACCAAAGGTTATCCATCCCCTATCCTTTTTTCCCAATTGCCCTCTTTTCTACCACATGCTCTTTCCTTGTAAGGTTAAGGTGGTTGGTAGCAGTGCCGAGAACCTGAATCGCTAGTCAGTGGTTAAAGAAGACTAGTCGCTAACAGCTCCCTTCTGGCGCCAGGACACGGGCCAGTTGTAAAATTTTCTGTAGTCTAGTCCATGTACGCCGTCCCTGCATGGATGGTCCATCCCCTTACGTGCCTACTCGTGGTTCCCATTTTTTTGGTTCATTACGGTTCTAATTTAATATTTATTTTTTTTCCTTTTAGACTAATTCGATCCAGTATAACATTGCATGGCAAAAAAATTTTAATTTGCAATATGTGTTTATATTACACACACAATGAGCATTTGCTCTATGAGCACAAAAGGAAAAAGTTGTGGAAATGCTCAAGCCTGAGAATGCCGAAATAAAATTCACAAACCACCAAAAACAAATCGATGTCCCATTCGTCATTTATGCTGATTTCCATTTTGGAGAAAACAAATGATATAGTGAGTAGAAATACAGTAAATATACAAAAGAATATTCCATGTGCTTTTAGTTTTAATATTAAGTGTAGTTTTAAGAAGAAAAATAATAAGATGAAGTATTATTTAGGGGAAAATGCCTCTATAGAGGCTAGAAACCCCTTCACTTCATCTGACGGGGCTGGCTTGTTGTGTGCCATATAGCTGGAGGCGATCAGGAAACTCCTGTTTCGCATTAACTCGACCCTTGCAACTGTCAGGTCTGCTGAGCTATACTGTGAGCACAGAAATATATTTATGTGGTTTTTAGCAATAAGACAAGATCTTGGCTTACCTTTATCTTTTACATATAGTGTTTTATATGTTGAAGTCGGGAACCCTTTGACTTGGGAGTTAGAAACCCAGGGTTCCTGGACTATAGCGATGTCGAGGTCCTTTTCCGCTAAAAGAAGCCTCAGATTGTCTGTAGCACATTTTGAATACTGCAGATTAATTTGCACGATATTCATCGTCGGTTGTGGGGTTTTTTGCAGGTTCGCTTAGCTGCATGCCTGTCAGCAGATTGTTGGCTACTTCCAACTCGTCTGCTTCGTCAGCTCCTGGACCTGTGGGACGGAACACCTTAACCTTGGCGTCCCTAACCCCAAAGTATAGTTTTAGCCCCGCCTTCTCTAGCTCAACTGCGCTACTTTCTGAGATGGCGAAGATAATGCACTTGTTGTTGTCCCCATGATCTTCTGAACGGATGACTGTCCAGTCACTCATGGGGATACTGGGGTTCTGCAGTTTCAGACACTCCAGTACTTTCTGGTTATCGCAGCTCAACTTCGGTAACCAAACCTTTGCCCGTGGTCTCATAGGGATTTCCCCCGCTGGGATAAGCTTAAGGCTTAAGCCTTCCCATGCATCGCTAATCTTTGCGATGCATTTGCTGAGGAATTCTTTAGAGAACACGTCCAAGCATTTGATTATCCTGTAGCCCCGGTGTATCTCACCAGAGTCAAAACGAGGAACTGTAGAGTCTTTATTGGTGAGTACGTGTTCCATCACGAGTTCAGCCAATTTAGACTCTATAGCACCCCATTCTGCTACCACACGATTTAGATAGCCGCTTTTGTCATTAGCCAGTGCCATCAGCAAGTGATCTTTAACCACCTCTTTAAACGGCCTTCTTGCTGACGTTAATGTGGAAGGAGCCGGAGTGGTCGATTTATCTTGGACCTTTCTCCTCTTCGGCGAACTGCTACCCTCAGCTTGAGAGCGGTTTCGCTTGGATCTTTCCTGCGCTGCCTGGGATATGAATGGCTGAGAGTCTTTAAAATTAAGATACTCGTCAACCACCGCTTGGTATTTGACACGATCTTTCTTATCGCGTTCATGGTGAGTGCCATTTGCCTCATTCTTGGCAATTTTTTCTAGTATCAAGAGAGCTTTGACATAGCGTTATCTCAGAATCTCTTTCTGGCTCTTCTTTTTCTTTCGTTTCTCCTTTGACTGGTCGTCAGACTTGACATCCTGTCGTGGAGCCATTGTGTTTTGTGACAGCGGGGTGCTATGACTTTCTCCCCTGCTGCCAGGATGTTCGACCAAGGTCTCTTGACTAGAGTCCAAAAGGTCGTCTTCCCAGGAGATACCCATCTCCAATTTTTTTTGTTGTTGTATTTTGTTTTTTCCAATTTTTTTTCATTTGGTTCCCATTATTTGGTTCATTATGGTTCATAACTGCCAGATCAGTTATGAGAACATAATGATATTTCTCATCAGAGTGCAGCAAAAGCATGTTCACATGTGTAGATTTTTCCTCTATTCTTATGTAATATAGTCCCACAATGGATGTGCCATCGAAGCCAAAAACATTGACGCTCACCGAATTTTTTTTTAATTTTTTAATATTTTTTAAAGATAGTGGGAATTCTAATCCCTCAAAATTTAGTATGTGCTCACCAATAGATATTATGGATCAATATTAATGCAGTACGCATTAAAATTTTTCCTGTGCCTCATATTCAATCCCTCATATAAAGCTGGAACCAAAGTCTATTTGAAACAGTAAACATCTCTTCTGTTTTCTACATTAATGCATGCTCCCTTTTTACTTATTTTCTTTGGTAGTGGGATGAATTGGGATCCTCTTATTACACTCATTTTATTTATGTTAATTTCCAGAGAATTTATTTTTATTAGTGTCCATCCACTATCTCTCTCTTGGAATTCTTCCAATTTTTGTGACAATTTCCTCTGCATGCTTTGCAAATATTTCTGTGATGTCATCGGCCATAGTTACCAAAGTCATTTATGAGATGTGAGCCATTGGTGCTATTATTATGTCATCATTAATTGTCTTCATATTGTCACATAATAACTCCATATTACTTTTAAAGATAGTATGTTTTGCAATACATTCCCTCATTTGATCAATAACAACATCTTTTGCGGAATTGAAAAATTCCTCTGGCATCAGAAGTTCCTCCTTTCTGTTTAAGAAAGAATATGCTTCAATACGTCCATTGAAAGCACTATTTCTCACAATTAACTTTTCGTTAATGGTAATTGCCTCACAATTTTCTTTATGTTGATTTGATCTTATGTGAAAGCTGTAAGAGGAAATTGGAATCATTTCATTACATTCCTTGCAATGTCTATGTGTTGATGATGTAGAAGGAGTGGGGTTGTTGTGGGTATCTTTATGCTCAATAAGTTTTCTTGAACTCATGAAAACTTTGGCACAAATGGGACAATGTAGGTTTATGTGGGCCTTCAAAATTGTTTTTTTAATCCTTTTTTCGCGAATTGGACATGCTGATCGCTAACGGAATTTTCTATTGAGGTTCCGTGTTCCACATTCATGTGTTCCTTCAGTTTTAAATGGGACATTAACAATTTTTTGCATATGTCACAATGAAGGGAGCGATAAGCCTTGAGCATATTGGCGTTGATGGATTTGACTCCACAAATTGAGTAGGATACTGGAGCCATTATTATTTCTTGTTTTTTATTATTATTATTTTTTTTTTTATTAAAATTTCAATTATTTTTCGAATAATTCACTAAGACTTTTTTTGAATGCGCAATGAAATAAAACTTCGGGTTTAATTTTTTTTTAAATTTTGGACATATATTTACACCATGGTATAATATACTAATTGGGGAAAAATAGTAATATTCTTGGGTAGGTTAGAAAAAGTTTACATAGAGCGCTTAAATAATACTACACATGACTAAAATACTAAAATACATTTATTCACAGTTAATAGTATGATATTAAAGAAAGTGTTAGAAAATAAACTAAAGTTGATCAAACCTCATTTTTTAATTTTACAGGAATTCATAAATGTTTCGTGGTTTGCTTTTTATGGTATACAAGATAAAATTTTTAATTATGAAACCCTTTTTTTAATTTTCATAAATCTTGTAAAAAATAGTATTTACCCGTTTTTACCTTGAGGTTTTTGGTTTGTTGTCTTGAAATGTCATGTCAACATATTTTATATGATCAATACTTATGTATGTATATACGTGTTTCAGATAATACAAAGAATAATAATACAAAGAAGAATGGACATGCTTAAACTTTTTTTGGTCTTTGAATTAATTATTCCACTCATAAACTTGCTCATTTTATAAAATCAAAAATCATGATCATTCATGTTTTAGGATCTATAATGAAATTGTTTAAATAGTAGCATACAATTTGGATAAAAGCAGTTGAAAATGAGAAGACAAGAAACAATAAAGAGGAGGAACATATTTTTAAAGAAAATTATAGAAATATAATAGAGAAATTTTCATATGATTTTCAAGGCAGCATATTTGATGAACATTTATACATGATAAGCTATTTTAAGGGAATGCTAGACGAATATGAAAATATAGAGTTAATTACCTCTGTTCATGGAAAACATTTTATCAACTGCCCTACGATATGCAACATTTGCGATTGTACATCAAACATTTTGTGTAATACATCTAATGGAAACATATTACAATTTTTTTCAATAAAATAAATAAATAAAGCTGAAAACCATTGTCTTCTTTTAAGTTACAAAATGCTATTCATTTCTCTTACAAAAAAAATTCAAAAATCCCAATTACTTACATTAAATTTTGAAAAATACCAACTAAAACCAATGAAACTCATAGATACTAATCCACCGCATACACATTTTACTGCTGCTTATTATACCTTCACATACAAGTAGAAAATTCAATTGGAATACCATTCAATAAATATTCCTCTAATAAAATATTTCATGTTGGAAATTCCCATCCAAAAAAGAAAAATCAATAGCTAGTAAAAAATCGTAGAAAAATTAATACCAAAACACCAACAGAAATATAAAAATCTATCTCTGCCATAGCCAACATAAAACCAACCACCAATCACGAACGAGGAAAACACACATTTCAACCACCTTGATCTTTAAAAACACAACAGGAACTATTTTCTCTCTATACACTAAAACTGGTTTTCTTCCATCACACACAAAATCAACCCTCAAAACCTTAACACACACAAATCCACCTGACAATACTCTCTCACACCAAATAACTATTCTCTCTCACACTCCAACAACACATATTCAATTGGAAATGCCCATTACAAGTATACTTACTCTGTCATCGATACACACACATTCCAATTGGAAAAGCGGAGGCGACATCCTTTGCTTCACCATTACCCATCTACTCGCATATTTCAAGGGGGAAAGAACAAGAATTTGAACAGGCAATTTAAAAAAATTATACTTATAAAATTTAAGGGGCAGAAAATTAGCCCACTTTAAAATATATTGCAAAAAATCAAAGTTACCTTTGAAAAATTTATTTTTTATACAAATTGTAATTTATTTATGCATCTTCAATTAATTACGGTAATTTTTGTGAGAACATTTTATGTAAAAATGAGCAAAAACGCCTTAAAGTTTGAATATTCGACAATTAATAAAAATAGCGAATAAATCGAATAAAAGTGTTACGAAATTTTACAGAAACATTTATAATCCTTGAATTATGGTCAATAGTCATCTAAAGAGTCGAAAGAAATTTAAATTCATTTAAAAAACTTAAAGTTTTAATTACTCCGCGAATATGGAACAATCAGTAAATAATTTTTGAAGAAGACTGGAAGTTCAAAAAAAAATATTTTATAGTGCAAAAACTATCTGGTAACGTATCAAAAGGATATTATTTAGATACTATCTTGTGCAAAAAATTGCACTTGTTTGGTATATGAAAAATACTTAAAATTTTTTTAGAATTCCAATTAAAACAAGAGTGTAAATTACTGGCTTAGCATTGCAAAATTGAAAGGAATTTTTTTTAACTCACTCGTCTATGTAACGTATTGATTATTATTTTATGGATTTCTTCCAAACTATTTTTTAGTTTCAATTTGGTGTATCTTTACCCAGGTTCTATAAGTTATATTTAGAACTTACATTAGTTTTTAAAACCACACTACTTGTAAAGCTTTTCAATCTGTTGACTATTAATTTTTATTGTAATGGATACTTAAGTATATTAGAAAGGTTTCTCAATTCTCAGTGTTGTGGTTTAATAAAAAAATAATATATACAAATAAAATTTATTAAATGCAAGGCTTCAAACAAGAACAATTATATTTTCAATACAACGTGAAAAAATATGTAAAAAATAAATTTATTTGAAGTATTGTATTTTTTTATAAAATAGTGAACAAGTAGAATAGTTGCAAGTGTTCTCATTACTATATCTCCCTATTTTTAAAAAACTTTGTAATCTTTCATCCATCCGTTTAGGTCGGGAAGTCTCTGTAGTGACAGTTAAAGGTGATGATATTGTTTCAACTGCTATTGAATCGAAAGTGGAATGAAAAGTTTGATTATGTTCTATTAGAGATGGTTTCTGTGAGATTTTTGGAACATTATTTGATGTTTTGTATAAGTCGATTATTTAAAATAATGAATTTGTAAAATGTATGGGCTCTTCACGAGACATAAATCTTTACTTAATTTGATTTTCGTGAGAACTTAATTTGTGTTTTTTTGTTTGTCAGTTACCAACACATTATAGTTAACAGTTCCTACACGTTTCACTATTGAACCTGGTACCCACATATACTTATTATACCTTTTCGTTGCATTCGAAACATTTAGCTTTAGCACCAGGTTTCTTGGTAAAAATGATTTCTTGATGAACATTACGTTTAATTGATGTTACTAATTCGTATTCTATTGCAGCAGGTTGTCTTGTTTGGCTCCAATTTTTTACAACTTGTACACTTCAGACTTCCCCCAATTAGATTACTGTACTGTGTCAGTTTTTGCAGATGACACAGCGGTGCTCAGCTCCGAAATACTCTCGATAGATGTATTAACTAACCTGCAGAGAGCTTTAAGAGAATTACAATGTTATTTTAACAAGTGGAAAATAATGTTGAATTCTGACAAAACACAAGCAATATATTTTTCCAGAAAGCGTAAAGCATGTTTTTTACCTCAAAGCAACATTATGTTTAATAATTGCTCTATTCAATGGGAAGATAAAGTTAAATATCTTGGAGTGATACTGGACTCCAAAATGAAATTCAAAGACCACATTCATTATATAATAAATAAAGTAAATGTACTAACACGCATGCTATACCCTTTTATAAATAGAAATTCTGCTTTAAGCATTAGCAATAAAATGTTAATACTGAAATCAATATTTCACGCCGTTATTTACTACGCAGCTCCTGTTTGGTCGAACAGTGCTAACTGTCACTTAAACAAGTTACAAATATCACAGAATAAATTATTAAAACTAATATATAACCTTCCATGGTTTTATTCAACAGCTCGCCTCCATTCTCTTGCAAATATAGAATTAGTTAAAGACAGACTTTCAAGACTAAATGAAAATTTTAATACAATGTGCCAAAACTCTTCTTATAATCATATTAATGAGCTAGCTCAACTTACGTAGTTAAGATTTAGAATAAGTGTTTTTATAAAATTAAGAAAAGGAAAAAAAATATAAATAAAATAAATATATATATAAATATAATAATTAGGTTTTTGCTAAATTTTTACCTCCAATATAATTTTGTCAATATATATATATATATATATATATATAATAACTATCGAAATATATTATAATTAAGTAGAAAAAGATACTAATCTTAAACTCTTCACAATTAATTATGTAAAACTGAGATGTAACATATTAAATATAAAATAAATAAATTGAAATTGAAAATTAATTAATGTTACTTCTATGTGTTTGAATATTATTAAGTCCTGATAGCGCCATATTAAGTCCTTATTTAAGATGATAGGTTTTGTTAATAGTAATTTAAAAAAAACAAAGGTTGCCAATTAGATTATAATGCTGCATTTGGCTGCAGAAGTTTTGATTCTCCTAAGCACTGGTTAAAGTGCTCAGTCAGAATATTTGAGAACGAATAATGCTTTGATTTATAATCCTAAATTAGTTCTGATTTATTTAGATTTTTCTTATCGTATTTATACAAAATTTCCTCAGTTGTGATTTACAAAATTTCTTTGTGATTCATAAATATTTGTATTACAAAATAACATAAAAATTTTCTTTAGTTTGTTAGCTAAGTGTTTTGTTACATTTGTGGTCTAATTTATTGTGACTGCTGTTTGTTGTCTGAAGGTTTTAAATTTCAAAGAAATTAATGCAAAATTATTGAATGTTAGTTGTTACAATGAGTATAGTGTATTTCATTATAATAAGTACACTACAATATATGCAAACTTATTTTGATTTTACGATTAAGAAGTAGCTCAGCTGGAGATTTAGAATCCATTTTTGGTGTTGATCTATAAGTTGGAAGAAATGTTTCCAAGTTTTCCTTACTTGTCCCCTCATTCTTAAGTATTACAAGAGCACGCTTCAAAGTGCAAACAAAGCGTTCTGCTTGACTATTAGATTAAGTATGGTATGGTGCTGTTCTTAGATGTGAAATACCTCGATCATTCACAATTTTGTTGTTACAATTTAGCTACCACTGTTTGAAACAATAGTATCACGTCACCGTACCCAGCAAACATTTCCATAAGTTTTGATACTATAGTGTGTGATGAAATAATTTAAATTTCAAATATTTGTGGCCACTTTGAGTAAGCGTCAATAACAATAAAGTAGTATGAACTATTACAAGAACTAGCAATGTCTATATGAATCCTGTTATATCACATTTTCGAATATATTGCACAATATCTTCATCTACATGGCTTTTTGCTAAAGATTTCATTCTCTCCTTACCCGGATGACCACGATGAAGTCGTTTTAAACTACATGATCTTAGTTTTGGTGGTATTACAATTATACCATTAAACATTAATCATCCTTGAACTACACTGAGGTGATCTCTTCTAGTATAGTATTGAGAAAGTTTTGATGATATATTTTTTGTTCCCATTGTTTATATCTGATATAAATGTCTGAAGAGTTTTACATTTATTTGTTGTTTTAAAAATTATATTAAATGTAATTGGAAGTGACTTGAAATGATCATTTAGAGCTGCCGAACAATCTTCTTCAAACATAGCACAGGCAATAATTATGTTCTCATCATGTTTCACATTAGTATCAATGAGCCTTCATATAACATCAACACATCCAAATTCTTTTGTGTTAACGTATTTGATTTTGAAATCATACATCATAAGAGCTAACGGCCAACATTGTAGCCTGTTTGCTGCATACGATGGAATACTAGATTTTTTTCCAAAAATTGTTAAAAGAGGTTTGTGATCAATGCACAGGGTAAATTGTCTACCATATATATAACGATGAAACTTTTTTACTACGAAAATCAGGCCTAAGCCTTCTTTCTCTATTTGAGAATAGTTTTTCTCAGCTGAAGTAAGAGTACGTAAGTCATGAGCAATGACGTTTTCTGACTTGTCTGGATATACATGACAAATAAATACTCCAATACCTTTACCAGATGCATCTGCTGCAACCTTAATAGGTAAATCTGGGTTATAATGAGTTAACAGCAATTTTGAGTTCAGAAGATTTTTAAATTTTTGAAATGATTTTTGACATGCATCTGTCCACTTAAATTTGATATCATCCTTTAACAGATTATCCAGTGGTGCTCTTAGATTGCTCATTTGATGAATATATTTACTGTAAAAATTCACTGATCAAAGGAATGACCTTAGTTCCGATATATCTTTAGGTAGTGGCAATTCAAGAATTGTTTTGATCTTAAAATTAAATTCACGTGGTTTTTTTCAGAACTTTGTTAACGTTTTGTAAATGTTTTTCAGCCGTAGACTCACCAATTATTACATCGTCTATATGCTGCAGCATCATCTATACCCATAAGCATTGTATCCATGATTTATTGGAATGTATGAGATTTGTAATGTACAAACGGACGACTATGTTTCAAACATAGAAAACCGCAAAAAACCCAAATGAATTGTAAGAACAATTCAAAAAGTTTTGGAGAATTGAAAAATTTAGTTGGGGGAGGACTGCGGGAGCCATTGCATTGCTAGCAGCAGTAGGTGTGGGGTGGTTCGGTCCATCCCCAACTAATTTCTGAAGCATTACAAAGTCTATTATAGACTCCCTATTTTGTATGATATCATTGGTGTAAGGACCATATTGACTAGACTTTAAATGTTTTTCCCCAAATCTAGCCATATTGAGGTGTGATAAAGTATGTGATGGTGTTAGTCAATAAATCTTATAATTTTGTATCTCTAGATGTTATTGTTAGAGATACTGCCTCACAACCCTCACCTTCCATAGTTTCCTAGGCAAATGTTTACGGAAACCCCTATTTAAAATATCAATTATACACTAAACTGCCAAATTCCTTCAAAGAAAACACCCTGCGATTTTAGTTTAGCTTTCCATTATGATAACAATATATTCTTTATTCAACTCATTTAAAATGTTTATACTAATATACTTTATAAAAAAAAACTCTCATAGAAGTATCACATAAAAACTCTTCTTGAAATTATTCATACTTATTCATACATAATATAACTAACTAGTAATGAAGATAGATATAAAATAAATAATTACAACGTAATATCTAACATAGTTCGGCTCACAAACGAATAATTTTAATAATTGTTTACTTTGAGTACTTATTTGGTTTGATTTGGCAAAAGATGAAGAAACAAAAATCAATATAAAGCTTTAATAATTTAAGAGGGTTGTAACATGTTATATTATCATTGCATTGATCATGTTAAATTAAATATTTAACATAACTAACATTATACAGACATGTTACGGGTTAAGTTACATAATCTCTTTATTTTAATTGATAGTTGTTTCTTTTAATTTGTAATGCAATCCCTCCGGTCAAGGCCTCTAACAGGAATTCGTTGAAGTGGATTAGCTGTATATGTTCTTTGTAGTTATGGGTTAGTTAAATTAAATAATAACATATGTAACTATTTATACATTCATAGACGTTATTAGGGGTTTAGATTCTTGATAAACATGGTATATTTATAGAATTTTAATGATCATTATAGTTTAGTTTAGGATTAGGTAAATACTTATAAATATAAAATAGTTTGTTTAGTCATTAGGTTATAGAATTAAGTGTTACAATTTAAATAGTTGAAATTTTGTGAGATTTTAACAATCTATCATAGTTAAAATTAAATTTAATGTTAATATTCAATAAATCTGTGATATTAAGATAATAATTATTTTATTTTTTCTAATGTTTACTTAGGAATTCATATTGTTGTAAGATTAATATATACCGAACAATATTTGTATAGATATAAGTTATTCGTAATTATAATTATTAGGTTTTTAATTCATTTTAATAAGTATAAGATTTAGATAAACATTTTTATATAAATATTGATTTTAATTTTAGCTAAATACTCGGCAATTGTTTTAAGTTTTTATCATTGTTAATTAATATTTATAATAAATTTGTTTTACATATTTTTAATATAGGATTTTGGAAAATTTTGTTATTTTATTTTAAGCAATATTATAGATGTAGTTAGGTGTTTTTTCTTTAATTTGCTTATTATTAGAAAGGTGAAATCTTGTCTTATATGTTATTATATAGTGTATATCTGGTTTTTAGTATTTACGATCTTTTATGTCTCAAATAACTACATAATTCCTGAAGGTTTTCCTTGGATTACTATTAGATTTATACGTTTGAAGTTATTTGATATTGAACTAGCACTAGTAATTATGCTGACAGGTTGAGGATGATATTTGTAGTCTGCGTAGAGTTAAGACTAAACCTCGTGGAGAATTTGTAGATGACCAATTTAGTATATGGTGGTTTGGATATGAAATGGTTTTTTAAATCTTTTACACTCGTGGTTTTAAGGTGCAATTTGTAGAAATTTGTAGATTATTGGCATCCAAAGAATTTCATCGATAGTGCCTCTTGCAGGTTAAGTTTGATCAGTGAAAGTCTTAACAAAATTGGATTGAACTTGTTGGAAGGTGTAACACGAAACCAAGTTTATTTTTGAAGATTGCACCAGATTCAAAAACTGTATGCATTTAATTATTTATTACAAAACAAAAAGATGATTTTTTTTCTTAGCTATGGTAATGCAGCGCATACTCTGTTGAATCTACAGCTGTATGAATAAAAACAAATATTAAGATTACCAGAAAACAAATAAGAGATCATAATGCATGTGTTTAAAGAATCAAATAAATGCAGAAAAGTTGTAAGCTTACTAATTAAAGTAATAATATATCAAATCTTGAAACAGAAAGAATAATTATAATATAACCGAAATTTCTCTTTATAGGTAAGTACATGTGTGTCATTTGATTATTGATATATTAAATAACATTTTGTTTTTTGCAGACAAAATAATGAGAGAAAGATCATTCAGTTAAAAAGATATAAAAACAAATATAAAAGTTGTATCTCGTCTTCCTCATTTATAGGGGTTTTTTGTAAAGTAAGTAAATGATGTTGTTTTTACTTTACTTAATGATCATTAATTATGGATTAATATTACTTTTCTACAGGTCATGCAATCAAAAATTATTTGGTAAATTATAATGTCCGGACATTTAAAACTCCCTTCAAATTAAACAAAACTATTTCATTCATTGTTAGTGTTGTGACATTCAGATCTCTAAAGGGCTTCAGTCGCTAAAATTTTGTTTCACTTCTTTTGGGATTATAATTAAAACATTTATACCACTGAAATGTAATTACTATGGATTTTATTAAAAATTATACCTAATGAATCGATATAAAAATAACAATATTTTTATGGATGTTAGAACAAAAAAACAAGTTAAAAATTTTTTGAATAAAAGGTTAGTAAAATGGAACTTGACATAACGATCATTACAGATTGAAATCCGCAAACATAAACAAGACATTTGAATTGATCTGCGTTCATTTCAGATAAGTTGAAATGTTCACAAGATTTATTTATACGAGCTACGTATGAAACCAAATCCTCTTGAGGAGACTTAACTGTTTGAAGACACTTATACCGTAAACTAAACAAAGATTCTTGCACACCAAACATACTTTTAAGGATCTTGATTGTTTCAGCAAATGAAATATCTCTTACATTTTTAAAAATAATGTATGCTGCATATTTACCATAAGCGATAGTATTTAATTTCCTCATTAGAAGTCTTACTCGGGATGAATCATCTAAATTTCATCCACTATGAATATGTCCTCATGACGGTTGTACCAAACATTAAAAGTTATTGAATTTGTTGGATCAAACATGAATTCGGAAATTGATTTTGCAATAATTCCAAAATCTTAGGAACTGTTACCATTACCCTCGTCGCCATAAATATGTTATGGTTTATTAAAAACGTAACATATAAAAAAATGAGTTTATTAAATTCAAAGCTTCAAATAAGAACAATTATATTTTCAATAAAACGTGAAAAAATATGGAAAAAATAAATTTAAATGAAGAATAGTTGCAATAGTTGCACTACATTTATACTAGTAGTCGAATATCGAATTTTAAAGAGCTTCTACCCATTTTTATATAAAATGTTCTCACAAAAATGACCGTAACTTTATTAAGATGCAATAATAATTTTTATTAAAAATGCATTTTTTCAAAGGTAACTTTGATTTTCTGTAATATTTTTGAAAGTGGGCCAACTTTCTGCCCCTTGAATTTTATAATTAAATTTATTTAAATTTATTATTACTTTTTATTAAACGAACTTTCAAAGCCTTAAAATGTTGTTGCACATGTATACTATTTTATAAAAAATACCGAATTCCCAACTACTTTGAGCAAAATGCATATGTTTTTATGTGTCTGTATTTAACAATATCTTTTAAATATGAAGGTATGACTATCACTTTTTTAATTCTAAAGGCTTCCTAATGGCTTTTGAAAATAAAACGAAATATTATAAATCATACTGAATTAACGAAAAATGAAATAAAATACAATTAAAATTAGTACCTTTCGTAATTTATGTTAAAAACTGTGTCTCCGATTTTTACTTTATTGTGTTTTTGATGCTAAAACTTTTTAAAAATATACAGTAATCTATTTGATAAATTTCGTTATAAATAGCTTGCCATTTATTTCCACTTTATTTCTCTAACTTACATTATTTTTTACTAAATCTTACTAATTTAAACATAAATCTTGAAAATACTAGAAATTGGTTCTTAACAATGATTTTCGGATCAATATCATAGAGATTAGTTTTTTTTTTTAAGTATTGTGAAGTTATAACATTTACATCTAGCATTTACATATCCATTGCTTGGACAGAGAAACTGTTTCAAAAGAAAATTTTGTATTAGAATGAACAATCTCCCAACTATGTAATTTTTTATAATATGTAGTAAGTATTTTTGAAGTTCAACTTATTTAATATTCATTTCAACAAATCTATAATAAAACTAAAGTATTTAAAATTTAAACATGACAAAAGTAAAGTTGATTTAAAATTTAATGGGAAATTTGTAAGTGAATTCCTTAAACAATAGATAAACAAATACATAGATATCTGATAGTAGTCAAAAATTCATGCAACATTAAAGTATTTCTCAGATAACGTTCTAATTGTATTCCCAAGCATTTTGACGGAAAACCCTAATTAGAACGCATTTTCTTGTATTACGTGCAACGTTGTCAACTTTTATTTTTTATTAAATCGATATATGCATTAAACTAGAGCCCATACATAATAAAACTTCTTTCTCAGTTTTCTGTCAAAAATACTTCAAAGTTTCGAAAAATATACAACTTTTAAACATATTATAATATTTACCAAAATTATTTCAACTCAATATGTTTTCACGTGTGAGAATGATTTTTGCAGGCTGATATATATTTGAAAATAAATAGTAAAAGGTAATATTTTCAAAACATTATCTTCTAAAATTTTTGTGCTGCAACATTTAATTAAAAAACAGTATTATATTGCAGAGATTCTTAGCTTTCATTTGACATTTTCATTTTTTAAAATATGTACCCTTTAAAAATTTCAAGTCCTTTTAAGAGAAAATTTCAAGTCCTGGATTGAAAAACTGAATACACAGTTTTGCTACGTGTGGTCTATATATCGATTTTTTCATGTGTGAAAATTACTGTCACACGGTGTAATTACAGGACACAGCCGAATTTAAGTACAAACTAAAAATTAAAAAAACGAAATATTATATTAATTAAAATAGATGATCACGATATTCGCAATAATAGCTTTTCACTTTGAAACAATAAAAAATAACTGTAAATATTAGGTAATCTTCAATTAAAACTAATTAAATAAAAATTAAATAACAATAAAATGTTTCGTTGGAATATTTTCTTAATTGTTTTTCGCATAATACAAATAGTTTTCGATAGTAAAAGTAATTTATTAACTATTAAAATTTTTGAATTTAATGTCAGTGAAAACTTTTAAAAAGCACCGAGTACTGACCCAATATTTTTCCGCGTCCAATTTTTTAAAAAGCACTAAAAACAATGCTATTAACATTGTGTTGACAACGCTGATTACGTGATTATAAACATCACACTGAAGTCTTCGTGACTATAAATACATTTAAGAGTTCCAAGAATTGTTTCAAATAGCAACAAAAACGCATATGTAGAAACAATTTCTTGACAGGTAGATTAAAGGGTATGTGTAGTATATTATTAAAAGAATTATAGGCAAAAATGAGTTATTAGATTTTTTGAAGCTATGGGCCTCATTCCTGGAGACACCTATCACAATTTTTTTTTCGAATTTTAGTTTTTTAAATCAGTCAAATCGGTTCATAGATTTTCCTCCATACCCTTTTTGAAATTTAATGTTGTCTTACATTTATAAAATATTTGCTTCGCACCGAAGTGATTATATCTTACTTATATATGTGTGAACTTTTTCAAAATTCCAAACTATTAAATTTGTTATTTACTAACTTTTGATGAGATAACTAGAATTTACTTTGTATGGGAGCTACTACTTCCCATGGACCTATTCACCCTATTCGAAATTTGATATGAATAGCACTTTTAAATTTTTTAAGACTTTCACTGTAATAGTCCTTTAGATAACAAAATTTAACAAAAATCTTTATATGGGGGCTACCTTATAATGAATTTTTATTATTTTTGGAAAGAAAATTGTTTGAGAAGTTAGATGTACCTTGAAAAGGGTAAATCTAAATTATGTTTGTTGAACTAAGGTCGTACTAGACCCATCATTGCAGCTACCTTCAGTGGTGGGGAAGTTCTAGACCCTATTTCAACAACTTCTCATTACAGAGTGCTAAGTAATGGAAAAGTTTAAACTAAATATTTTGATTTCCCCAAAAAATAAATCAAAGAAAGCTAAAGTTTGTTTGGAAAAGTACTTACTTATGAAATTTAGTTTAAGCTTAATAAATAAAAAATTCCAAGGGAAGATTTTGCCTCTCTGGACTCATAACAAACCACAATAATTGTTTCTCTGTGTCTTTAAATTATTCTGGGGAACCCTACCACAACAATCTTAACCTTACCACAAGGAAAAGTTTTTCAAAATTCTATTCACACATTATATAATTTACTAATGCAGGCATTCACTAAATATTTTTTTTTTATATAGATATGCTATAAAAGCAGCATTCGATTTATAGGGACTTCATTATAATTAAATAAAAATAAAATTGGCAATAATTTATATGAAAAGAAATCATTATTAAATTCATGTAACAAGAAAATATATATTTTTTATTTTTATTTTCTAAATGAAAAATAATTTCCATTCAAATTTTCCGTATTCAAGATAAATATTATGTTGTAAATAATAATTTAAATAAAAAAAAGATATCAATAAGAAATTTTAATAATAAAGCTTAAAGTTAGTTCATATAGACACATTTGATAAAAAAAATTAAATTGTAATTTCCTTTTCACTAACTCTTCTCTTAAAAGATGAATTTTTTTGTAATTCACACAGTTTAAATTTCAACTAACAATCTCGACGAAAAATTTTAATAATTTCAGACCGGAAGGGTGTATGTAGAAAAAAAATTATTTAAAATATAATTGGCTCTGATTACTCAATTTCTCTTATACAGAAAAAGATAAATTTTATTCTTTTGTTTTTACTTTTAGTTTTCTTAATTGTTTGCATTTGTTCCGTTTTTTGGTCTGTTGGATATTTAATTTACATTTAGCACTGTTTTACTGTGTTATTAAAAAATGTCAATCGAAATAAATTATACATATATAAAAAAAGGAAATTCCAATATATTAGAAAAGAAAATACTATTGTTTTGTAACGGTAATTGAAATGTTTATCAAAAAAAAAAAAATGATTAAATTCATAATAAAATATATGTCATTCATAAAATTTATTTAGAAAAAATTTCTAAAAATAAACTGTTATATTTAAAAAAAAATTCTTTTAATTTTTGGTTTATTTATTATTTTTTTTAGTATTTAGCCAAATATAAATAAAAATTATATAGGCTTCTTAAAAAAGTTAAAGCAAAAACAATATATGTAAAGCAATAGTATTTTCGATCTCTAATAAAAAATAAGAATCATTTAAAAAAAATTATAAGACTTACTTGCAATCCTATGAAAGTACTTCCATAGGGCTGCGGGAGTTAGGGAAATTATTGCAACTGTTGTTGTTGTAATCACTTTTGTCTTATATTTTTTTAATTATTCTAGCTCTGTTTTCGTTTAAATTAATTTTTTTCTTCTTTTTCCTTTTTTTTGTTTTCTTATATTATTTACATCGATTTTTATGATTTATTGGTTTTCGATTATTCACAGTGGTTTGGTATGATATTTTTTTATTGTTGCAATTTATGGTAATTATTTTTTTAATAAAGATATTGCTCTAAAGCAGATTAAAATAAAATTAAAATTGAAGATGTAGAAAATTTTCTAAAAAGCATTGTAAAACTACAACTACAGTTTACCTTTGAATTACTACCTTTTAAGAGATCTCCGTTGACGTTCATTAGAGCCTTGAATCCGTCTTTATCGCAAAGAGATATTAACATTTAAAATAACACAAATTTTTGAATTTTTTGAGTTGAAGAAATTTGCATCTATTTTATTGTCTTACATAGAGTTACAGACAAAAAAAAGGATCAAGTATATTTATTTAACATTTTTCGAGTTTTCGATAAAACCTTATGCAAAACTATAAAATTTTTAGTGGCAAATCATTGTGAATACATTGAGTTCCAAACCTATACTATAATGACATCCTTAACATCCCAACAACGGTACGGTTTCATCAAAAACTCGAAAAATGTTAAATAAATATACTTAACCCTATTTTTTGTCCGTAAATGTATATACTTTAAATAATTTATTAAACCATTTTTTTACATATTATGAAATATTAACCCAGAATCAAGACAACCCAGAATCAATAACAAAATTACAATAATTATTTTTAAGAACTTTTTATTTAAAGATTGTAGTAATTAATTTTAAAATTTAACACATATTTTTCAAAATGTAATTTACAATGAATTGAAATTAATAGCATAAGTGTAGCATAATTTATAATATTTCTAGTTATTGTAAAAAATTGCATATAAAAAATTTCCATCATGATTTAATTTTCTATTATTTTTTTAAGTATTTTGAAAACTTTAATTTTAAATTAGTTATTTTCTTTTATGTAAATGGTTTTTTTAATAAAAGTACCTTTTCTGTAAATTAAAAAGTTTTTTTTTTATTTTGGCATTCATGGAGTAGAAGGATATTGTGATTCTAAATAGGTTTTCCAAAATGTTTTTGAGAACTAGTGGTTTAAAACACTTCTATGATCAAATTACAGGTTCCGAAATTACTTCCTAGAACTCTTTAAAGAATTTTAAAAAATAGGAAAACAGACTTAAAAAATTTTAATTAATTTAAAAAGTAACCTTTAGAAATGGTTGATTAAAATGAAAAATAAATTTAAAGAAAAATATTGAACTAGTTCTGGGTTAACAATTTCGAACAAAATTCATTGATTAAAGAACTAGTTCAGAGGCTGACAATTACGAACAAAAATCATTGGTGGTGACGACATGACTAGAACAAGTACAGGCTATTTTTATGCATTCTGGATTAGTTGTGGAACTAATATATTTTTTTCCTGGGTATTTTTATACAATAATTAAATTATTTTTAAAAGTGTTTTTGTATAAACGATATGAGGATAATGTTTTCTCTCCTTATTGATGTTTATGTGACAAGTAGTTCATGTTCCATAGTTTCTAATAGCATCGGAATTATAATTAATTTAAATAATTAAACATGTGCATGTTTATTTATAAGTTGTAGTAAATATCAATTATTTTCTTCAAATTTGTAGTCGTTAAATAAGTATAAAATTAAAAAAAAATAAAAAATTCAAATACTAAAAATAAAAAAAAAAGAATTGATTTATAAGAAAATAAGAATAACAAGGTAATTTCTTATAATATAAAACCTTATACCGTAATGCGTATGGTAGATTTGATTATCTCTGTGACGTCGCGCGAATTAAGTTTTTTTCCTTTTTAATAAATAAAAAATATATTTTTTTCGACGCGATGCGTCTTTCTTTATTTAAAATATTTTCTTAATTTTAAAAAGTTTGGATTAAAAATGATACGACGTCTATACGTTTTTCTTGCTTATTTTTAACTGCCTACCATTTACATTTCATTTGCTTAAATACTACATTTTTCTTAATCATTAAACAAACAACATGTTTGTGTTTTTCTTAATTACTAAACAAACAATATGTTCGGGTTTTTCCCTATCTTGGGGTTTTCCCTTAATCCTCTTGTTTATTATTATTGTACTTAAGCTAGAGTTAAATTGTTTTTCTTACAAATGACACTTTAATTATTTTTCCTAAGAATCGTTATCATATGAAAACATCCGACCTTGGTTTTTATTTTTGGGCTTAATGATTATGTTTAGTTTATGTATCTTATCTTATCTTATACTAAAGAAAAAGGGATGGTTCATGAGAGTGCCGTTAACTCTCCCCCTACTTAAACGAGAACTTCCCGATCTCTAAGTAGTTTCCCTACTTGTTGTTGGTAATAAATTCTAACTAATTCTTCTGCCTGCCGGCGTCTGTATTGTAATATGTATTTATATATTTTCAGTCCGATAATGACCAAACCAAACATTGTTGTGATAAATATGACTGTATAAAACCCTGATCTTATGGAATGTTGTTCGTATGGTATTATCAGTTTCTTTAAAGAATCAATATTGTTAAAAGCGTTGTATTTGTTTGAATTTAGAATTTTCTCTATCTCAAAATTTTCGTCATGCTTTGTGTGCATTGCTTCGATTATTCTGTCATGAATGTTTCTGTAGGTTTTATTATCTATTGTGACTTGGTCTGTGTATGTAACTAAGGTTATACCATTTGTGATAATATTGTTAACTGTGTGATTTTTGTCTAATAATATGAATCCTTCGTCTATTACTAGAAGTTCGTCATTGTATTCTTGTATTATTGTGCATTTACTGTTCCTATTGTTCAGTAGCGGGAGTATGCATGTGTCCGTCTTGTTGTTTGTCTGACAAACGTTCAGTCCTAAATAATTTTTGCAATGGTTTACTCTTACATAATTCCTGTCACATTGGTCAATTTGTTCGTCCGTTTGGATTTTTCCATGTTTGAAGCTTATAGGTGTGATTTTGAAAAGTTTACATTTATTAATCAATATGGGATACTTGTAGATGGCTATAAACAAGTCTCCTGTACCTGCTATGTGTATGTCAGCATATTCTAAAATGTTTATTATAGGTACTGAGATTAATTCGTGTTCTATTATTTCCTTTACGTCGTCTAAATTTAAAGATTCGGTTAAATATTCATTATTCTTTGCAGCGTTTATTGTTCTGACAAGCAATAGAAATTGGTCATGCACTTGCTTTATGATGAGGTGATTCTCTACCGTGTTTCCTTGTAATAACTCCATTAGTTTCTCGTACTTTGAATTAATTATGCGTTGTTTTTCGTTGTTGTTTATTAAAACATTTATTGCTGTCTCCATTTTAATGAAATCGTCATGGTCTGGGTTTCCGGTAATAAATTTTAATGCTGACCCTAAGAAGTTTAAGGATCTTGTGTGGCGTTTATGTTCGTTTAGTTGGTTTGCCAATATTTCAATTTTCCTTATCCAGATCGTTTCTTGGGCAGTGAAATTCTGTTGTTTTTTAACAATTTGATTATATGGTGAGAGTATTTTTGTAAGGTTAGTTACATGAAAGAGGAATGAGTATTCGTTGTATATCAGAACATCATCAGTTCTGGTTAGAACATATTTTTTATTCTCCAGCTTCCTTACTTCTGTTTCTGCCTTGATTTTTGACATGACCACTACGAGTAATGTCAGGTAATGTATCGCCTTCATTGAGTGTGTAGTTTTTAATATTATCCTTGTGTACTATTTTACCCCTCGTGGTTAAGACTGTGTCCTCACGGTCTTCTTTCACAATGTATTTTTCGTCGTTCTTTTTTCTTATTCCTTTTATTTTTACCAATATTTTTTCATTTGGTTTGAAAGTTCGGTGCTTGGTGCCTTGGTTTAATTTCTCTAGTGTTTTTTCCGATGCCTTTTTTAATTTTTCGTAGATACTGGTTTTATCGTATTTAATTTTGTTAAAGATTATGTCCCTGGGCTTAAATCCTGTTACCGCATGAATTGTGTTATTTAGTTCACGTACTGTTCTATAAATTTCTTCTGCAATTGTTGTAGTATTGTGGATTTTAAATATTCTAGCTAATTCCGATATTGTGCTGTGGGCTCTTTCGACTTGTCCGTTCGACGTCGATCTATAGACTGGAGTTTGTATCTTTCTTATGCCATACTTATTACATATTGTTTCTACTGCTGCAGTTGTTAGGCATTGTTCGTTATCAGTCATTAGTCTTTTACATTCTGGGTAATTATTCGTGAGTATTTCTTCTATTTTTTCGCTCATTCGTTCTCTTGAGTCGAGCTCTCTCAGAGTTATATATTTTGAAAATTTGTCGATAGCCACCAAAAATGTTTTGCCTTCGTTGAAATAAATATCCATATGTATGTATGTGCCTGGTTCTGTTGGTATGTCAGAATCTTTTAATGGTTCTCTCGTTGGATTTCTTTCATATCTGCCAAAGAGACATGCGGTGCATTTTCTATTGAATGCTTTACATTGTTGCTTAATTTCTGGCCAATAATGTGTCTCTAGAATTTCCAATATGTTGTTTCTGTAGCCTCGGTGTGCTCTGTTATGTGTGTTCTTAATTAATTCAGCTTGTTTTTCTTTCTCCAGAATATCAACTAGTTTTGTCGGTGTGCACACGAATTTTCCACCGTTGAATGTGTTTGTTATTATAGGGCTGAGTGCATAAATAGTTTCTCTTGTGGTGTGTATTGCTGTCATTTTGTTGGGTTGTAATACCTTTTTTAGTTCAGGTATCAAATTTTGTTCGCTAGTAAATTTTATTGTATGCCTAACTTTATTTGGGAATACTGTGGATGACTGTATTTCATCTTTTTCATTGTTTGGTAAAAGTTCGATTTGGATAGCGTAAGCATTCAGTGGGCGTGATACTTGCCTAATGTTTTCTATGTATGAGCTTTCCGCTGAGTGAGTTGTGTCAATGGAAGATGCATTAATTTTTTGCCTTGATAGAGCGTTTGCTACGACATTTTGCTGTCCGGGTTTGTACACAAGCTTTGCTCCGAAATCTTCTATTATGGCCTTCCATCTTTTTAATTTTGGATTTGGATTTTTATCCGATAAGGTATGTGTTAAGGACTGATGATCTGTATATATAGTAAGGTCGGTTGTTCCATAAATATAGTTCCTAAGTTTTTGTAATGCCCATATGATGGCTAATAATTCTTTCTCATTGGTACTGTAGTTTCCTTCCGTTGTACTTAAGGTGCGTGATAGGAAAAATATTGGTTTCTTGTTTTGACTAAGAACTGCTCCAATAGCTATGTTGGATGCGTCGGTAGTTAATTCGAATGATTTACTATAATCTGGTTGGAATAACTCAACTTGTTCTTTTAAACATGTTTTAAGTTTGTTGAATGCTTGTATTGCGGCGTCGTCAAGGTTAATATTTGTTGTTTTAATTTTGTTCCTACCTACTTGTCCATTGTCTTCTCTTAAGTGTAGTGTCAGTGGTTTTGCTATGTTCGCGTACCCTTGTATGAACTTGCGATAATAGCCTGTCATGCCTAAGAATCCTCTTAAGTCTTTTAGTGTTGTTGGAATGGGGTATTTACTTATGGCTTCAACTTTCTCAGGATTTGTAGAAATTCGGTTATGTTTTATTAAATGTCCTAAGTATTCTACTTCCGTCTGGAAGAATTTAGATTTCTCGTTGGATATTCTGAGGGTTGCATGACTTAGTGCATCGAATACAATTTTGATATGTTGTATATGTTCCTCTGGTGTTGAAGAGTATATGAGAAGATCGTCAATGTAAACGTATACAAATTTACCGATATATTCTCTTAGAATATCGTTAACACATCTCTGAAATATTGAAGGTGCATTTTTTAAACCAAAGAGCATCCTAATGAATTCATATTTCCCTCCATTTACACAAAATGCTGTTTTTTCCCTGTCCTCTTTCTTAATCTTTACTTGATGGAACCCAGATTCCAAATCTAGCGTTGTGAAATATTTGGCTTTTCCTAAATTCTGTATCGTCATATTGATGTCAGGTATAATATATCTATCTGCAATCGTTTGTGAGTTTAATTTTTGAAAATCTATGACCATTCTTCGTTTGTTCGTCTATTCCTTTTTTCGCTACTGTCCATATAGGAGAATTATATGGGCTATTACTTCTTTGGATAATTCCCTCTTCGAGTAGATTTTTTATTTCCTTATTCACAAAATCATTATCCGCGATGGGGTACGGGTATTGTTTTGTCCAAACTGGTTCATCTGTTTTAGTCCTAATTGATGCTTCAATCGTAGTTGTGAAGGGTAAGGGTCCTATGCCGTTGTTGTCCTTCATCAATCTATCTATTTCATCCTTATACATGTCATTACCTATGGTATAATTGACGTTACTGATCTTTTCTTCCTTGTTTATAGTGAAAGTCATATCCTGAATATTTATTATAGCTCCTAATTTGTTTATTCCTTCCCATCCTAATATTAGATCGCAGTTTTTTATGTCATCTAACTCGAAAAAGTCTATGTCTTTGCCGAGAAATTTAAATCTTTGTTTAGTATTTACTATAGAAGTTCCATGCATTGAGATAAACTCCATGGGTTTTATTTTTTCAATTACATTGAACTTTAAGGATTTTTTACGTAATTATGGGTTGCTCCGGTATCTAATAATACATTATATATTTTTTCTTCATCGGACATTTCTAGGTGGGGCAACCTGTCTTTTAGTTTAAATTCTTAATAATTAATTTATTTACAGTACCTGTTTCCAAAATTACACTGCTGTTGTCGTCTTCATTGGTTGTGATATTGTAGTTCCTCATAAATTTGGTCTGATGGAAGTTTCCGCTGGGCTCCCTTTGTCGTTTCCATGATGGTGTATTGTGCTGTTGGTTATGATTATGAGGATGTGTGTTCCGACGCTGAATGGTATTGCCTGAGCTTATGTCCATGGGTTCTGCTTTTTGTTGGTTGTTGTGCTGTGCTGGGTGATAGCTATGTTGTTTCCATTCTGGACGCTGTTGGTATCTCTGTTGACCCTGATGGTGCTGGTGATATTTTGGCGGTGGTTGATACTGCTGCTTCTGGAATCGTGTATCCATCCTTGGTGTGTTCGATGGTGGTCGAGTCTCATATGATAGCTTCAGATTTTGATGTTTGCTGTCGTGTTCAATTGTTCTGGCAATCGTATATGCATGTTCCAAGTCCACTGGGGTATTTGCATATAATGTAGACTGCACGAAGGAATTATTAACTCCTGCTATGAATACACGAATGGCGTCCTGCTTTGCTTGGTTTGTCATGGCTTCTATGGCTTCTATTCCATAACCAGACATTGTTATTTTTGAGATTATTAGGCTTAAACATTTATTAATTTCATCATGAAAATCTTCTAACGTCTTCCTGTCTTGGTAGCATCGTTTCATCTCTTCTTGTAAAACGTATAAAGGACGTGTGTCAGCATACGTATAATCTAGTCTGCTTCTGATAGCGTCGAAATTAAAGATGGTTCCGTGATTTGCCAATACTTGAGCGGCTGCTCCTTGAATTTTTGTCTTCACTATTTGTAGAGCTTGTGAATAGATGCTAGTATTTTTCAGTGGTTCGATGCTATCCATCATTCGTGATGTATCTTCTCGCCATACTCTGTATTTGGTGATATCCCCGTCGAATGTTGGAAGAGATTTAAATACATCCAATTTTACCTCGTTTATATTTGTTATGGTTGTCTAAATTTCTTCTAACTGTGTAGGCCGTGGTTGAGTCACCAGAGGGTTTATCCTGACTTGCTCTAACTGTGCTTTCAGAGCATTTACTTCAGCTGTATGATTTGCAGTGAGTTCCTGGATCATGGCTTGTAATGTTGCCATTTGTTGTGTTAGGAAATTGATTTCAGCGTTATTTGACATATTTGTAGTGTTTCCTTCTGTAATATTGTCAACAGATCTTGTTTTGTCAAATTTATGTATTTTCCTAATTTTCCTAATTATATTCATGAACAGTTTGAACAGTGATGAATTATTACGAAGTTTTCCTTTTATGAAGGAATTTTTTCTTTTTATAAAGAATTATTGTTGAGTCCTTGCTGCGACAAAGATGTATATTGGTCCGCTCACTTGGAAGAATAAATTTAATTATTCTCCTGGGAGGATCGATAATTAAGTTTTTTTCCTTTTTAATAAATAAAAAATATATTTTTTTCGACGCGATGCGTCTTTCTTTATTTAAAATATTTTCTTAATTTTAAAAAGTTTGGATTAAAAATGATACGACGTCTATACGTTTTTCTTGCTTATTTTTAACTGCCTACCATTTACATTTCATTTGCTTAAATACTACATTTTTCTTAATCATTAAACAAACAACATGTTTGTGTTTTTCTTAATTACTAAACAAACAATATGTTCGGGTTTTTCCCTATCTTGGGGTTTTCCCTTAATCCTCTTGTTTATTATTATTGTACTTAAGCTAGAGTTAAATTGTTTTTCTTACAAATGACACTTTAATTATTTTTCCTAAGAATCGTTATCATACGAAAACATCCGACCTTGGTTTTTATTTTTGGGCTTAATGATTATGTTTAGTTTATGTATCTTATCTTATACTAAAGAAAAAGGGATGGTTCATGAGAGTGTCGTTAACTCGCGCCAATTTCTCAATTTTTCACGTTAATTCGGAAGCTATTTACGTGAAATTTGGCAGGCAATTGTAAGAGGATTTGCATTTAGAAGGCTTACGGTTAAACCATTGAACAAACAGCGAAACCGTTGTTTCCAAACATTGAAGTATCGCTCCACTGTATTTCGGGTTGCTATATGAGTGTTATTGTAATTAACCTCTTTTTGGTTTTGCGGTCGGAGTATAGGGGTAAATAAATAAGGGGTTAATTTTTATCCGGAATCTCCCAGCAAGCGACCTCTAAAGCAGCCGTTTTCAAAACGCTCCTTTATATTCGATTCGTTAAATATCCTGCAGTCGTGAGTGCTTCTCTACCTTGCCACAATGCCCATAATTTTAAGTTGACCATCACAAACCACCTAAATACAAAAAAGAAAATTAATTAAAAATATAGAAAAAAAAACTCAATCAATATCTACCTGCACATTGAGAGAGTAAAATCCTTTCCTATTAATATAATACTGGGCTATCTCTCCACCTGTATTCCTAATTTTTATATGTGTGCCATCAATAGCACCAAATTTCTGAAATTTCTAAAATTTCTAATGGCTTCCAAGTTTTGCCAAAGCCCCCGAAACTCTGGCACAAATTTTGTTAACAGTTGATTGTACCACATCATGAAGGTCACCAGTATCGCCTTGAAACTAAAAATAACTTTTTATGCTAATTTACTCTAATGGAACATTTTACTTACCTCTCTTCGTCCCCAGCAACGTAAAGCTACAAGAACTTGTAGTTCTGACTTGAAGATTCAGGTAAACAACAGAGAATGTGGTGTTGTTTACCTGAATCTTCAAGTCAATTAATTTTACAATTTTTTGACGGTACTTTTATTGAACCTGTATTTTTTAAATTGGTCATTAGATAGAGAAAATGGATCAACCCTGGTTTTGTATACCATTTGCCGATAGCAATTTGTAATTTCCTTTATGATTTCTATATAAAATTTTACACAATTAAATCAAAATTTTTAATTACATATATCACAATAATGTTATCCATCCTTCTTATTAAATTTAATATATCCATTTTTATATTAAATTTTTATAACAAACACTTTTTATTTTGAAAAAAATATACACAAAACGTAAACAAAAAATTTTTTTAAAAGAATAATAAATAAATCGAAATTGTCAACTAAAAGTAGCTTTGAAGTAGGTTCATTCCTACTTTAAAATTTTAAAAGTTTACAAACGTTTAACAAAGGTACGTTAAGCTAATAAACGTTTTTGCATACAACTTGACAACGGTTAGTATAGCTGTTTTAAGTTTTTTGCATACGGCCGTTAGTTTGCAACTGATTTATGTTCCTTAGTTTTTGAAGTCTCGTGGTGATCGCAATTTATTTAAGAAATAATTTTTATTTTATTTTATTTTATTAGAAATAATTTTATTTATTTTATTCTCATTGAACAATCAAGTAGTTGTAAACAGACTTGATTGTTTTTAAATTCTAGCTTATTAAATAAATAAAAATATATTTTTCACAAACAATTCCAAGAAATACGTTTGCATTTTTTAGTTGCACAATAATTGTATTTTACAATATTTGCATTTTCGTTTTAAGAACGGAAATCAGATTTTGTTACAAAAGTAGATATAACAAAAGTTAAAGAAAAAGAAAATGCTGACTTATTAAAATATGTTTTTTTATTTTATTATAATTTGCTGCAATTAAAATATACTTTTATTGATAGGGGTTACTGTAACTCCCCGCCGAAATATGCAAAGACCGTCCTTTTAATTTTAACATAAAAATTATAAATATACTAACAATACAAAACGTACAAAATGTACTGAAATTTATTACATAGTTTATAACATTATTAATTTTAGATTCTTTTATGATTTTTTAGTTATATTTTCATTTTTAATTTGATTTAAATAAATATCTTCTATTTTCAATTCATCAATAGTGTAGTTTTCTTTATGTTCGGTAATCAGATGTGGTAATATTATTTGTTCATGAATTTTTATTATTTCGTTCGTATAATTCTTATTATCTATTTTCAAAATACAGTTTTCAAATTTAATTATAAAATGTCCGAACAATTTTGGTTGTTTTTCATACAATTTGTGCTTATATTTTTAGTGTAAAAATTCTTAAATAGAAGTAATCCTGGAGAGATTTCTTTAATTACTTGTTCATTGTCATTCTTAAAAACACAGTTTGCTACTTCTGGGTGAATAATATTATGAATATATTCATTTTTTATTTTTTTTAGATTACTAAATAGATTATCGCTTACATCAACTTCGTAAGCATTATTTTCCTCATCTAATAAAATTTCATTATTTTCTAAATAAAGGCTTTTATTTTGACTGTTTGGTACAGGTTCTAGTGTAATTTTTGTGAAGGATTTCTTTACGAACTTGGGAATAAATAAAGTAAGTATTATATTATTATCATGAATGCGACAGATGTTTTAACGTTCATATAAGTTGCATAGTCATGTACTATTTCGAGTTCTTTTTCGGTAAGTATGTCTGTCGGTGCGATTCCTAATTTACTTGTAAATATCACTTGTTCGATGTCGTCTACGAGGTCTTTAAGAAGTAAAATGTCATTTTGTATCTTATATATATGTTCTAGAAATTGTAACTCATCTTCTATATCTTTTATATTATTTTATATGTCGGATTTGAATTTGTTTATGTAATTTTGAACTATATTTTGTTGTGCATTTATATGGGTGGTAATATTATCTATTCTTGTTATGAGTGAGTTGCTAATATATGTTATATATTCCATGTTATTGAAAAGGGTTCAATATTGTTTTTAAACATGTTTAGAGCATCCCTAATGTATTTTTCGTAGTCACTGTCCATGGTACCAGCTATAATTTTTAGTCCTTTTCCATCAAAATTCATTAATCCTCGTTTTTGCCTAAACTTAGGTATTATGTTATCTATTTTTGCTTGCAGAAGAAGAAAGTTTTTGTTTATCGAGTATAGTAGTGGGTTGCTATTAAATAAAGAGTTAGATAATACATCTATATTTTCCGATAATATATGTGTGGTTTCTTCGTATTTCGTCACGTTTATAATGTGGAGCACTTTTTGGTAGAAGTTGATGATTTTGACGGCTTCCTTCTTTATTGGTAAGTATCCTTCATTTTTCGTTAAGTATTGTATTTCAATCGTCTGTCCAGTTGTAAGGTAAATAGTTGTCAGCAGTATTATTAATTTATGTAGTAGGTCCATTTTATTTGGAATATAATAATAAAAAGTAATAAAATGGTTCACTTAAGTGTCTGTACCGTTTTGTCTATTTTCTTGTAGGTATTGATATTTTTTCTTTCTCCTAATGTGGGATTTATAATATTTGAGTCCTCTTTTAATTATGACATGGTCGTTATCTAATTTTTGTACTTTTACCTGGCGGAATTTGGTGTGGTTTTTACCTCCTCGTATTTCCTTAAGAAAAATTGGTCTCGTTTGAATTTCAACTTCTTCTCTCTTTTTGTTTAGTTTATTAATGTTCCTTTCTTTGTTTTTTGATATTTTTATTGTTCTCTTTCAATATTACCGTTATTGAAATCTATGGGTTTTTGGCCTGTTGTTGAGTGTATCGTATTATTATAGTAGTTGGTTATTTTGTGAATTTTTTTTCAACAGTGTCTATGTCTTTGTCGGGGTCGTGTTTCAGTAGTGTTATATGTTCATTAATTGTATTGTGGAGGCGTTCTATATCTGAATTGGAAGTGTGATTATTGTTGGATGTGTAGTGTATTTCAATATTTTGTTGTCTGAGATACTCAGTGAGGGGTAGAGCTTTAAAGCCAAATTCATTATCAATTACAATTTTGCCGACGTGTCCTACATTGCTTAGGTATTGAGACAGAGTGCTTTTAAATTCAACCCAGGATCTGTTGTTTATTTTGATAGCCTGAGCGAACTTTGAAAGCTCGTCAATAATCGTTAAAAAGAGTGTCTTGTCTAAACTATAAAAGACATCCATGTGAACTCTTTCTCTTGGTTGGTTAGGGGTTTCTGTTAAATTAAATTTCGATCTAATAGGTTTCCTATCATATTTTTCCTTGTTGCATATAACGCAATTGTTTATGAATTGTGTAATTCTCTTTTTAAGCTTCGGGTGATAAATTTTTTTTTTCATTTGCGAATAATTTTCATTTATCCCCCTATGGTTATTTTTTAAGTGTTCTGTCTCTACTAGTGTCGCTAACTCGTCTTCATCTATAACATCCGGTAATAATTTCGTGCACATAATTATTTTGCTCTTAATAAAATACTTTCTTACGATTTGTTTGAATTTGTCTTTTATTTCGTTATCCTCAATGTTGGTTTCATCTGGGTTAAAATGGTTTATAATAATGTGATCAATGTACCTTCGTCGTAAGTTTTAGAGTGAATTATTGTTCGATATGAATTAAATATTTGTTTAGTCTTTATTCTTAATGAGCCTGATTCGCTTTTGTTGAGAATAATTTGGAATTTATACAAATTTATTGGTTTTGTGGTTTCGTTGATTAGAAATGCTAGGGTTTCATTTGTATTTACTTCTATCTGGGAGAGACAATCCGAGTTACCATTTTGTGTTCCTTTCTTATATTTTATATCATAATCGAACCCCTGCAAACGGAGTCTCCAACTTACCAGTTTCGAATTGGGTTCCTTAATCGAAAACAGCCATGTCTGTGGTCCGTTTCTATCAGAAATTTTCTGCCGAAAATATATGGTCAGAAGTGTTTTGTGGCCCAAACGACGGCTAATAACTCCTTCTCGAATATGCTGTAATTTCTCTCGTGGTTATTTAGAGTGCGACTAGCAAAACAAATGGAGTGATTGTCTTGTGATAAGATGGCACCCAGTGCAAAATTGCTCGCGTCCGTTTGTAGAACAAAGTTCTTGTTGAAGTCTGGATATGTAAGAACCGGATCGTTAATCATCATATTCTTTAGAGTTTGGAAACTGGTTTTATATTTGGGGTCCTCTATATTCAGTTCTGAATCTTTTCTCAAATAATTTATCGTTGGACTAGCGATTTTAGCGTAGTCTCTAATAAATTTCCTATAATAGCCCGTAAGACCAAGGAACTGCTTGATTTTTTTGCGTGTTAGGTAAAGGGAAGTGCTTTACGCATTTAATTTTTTCTGGATTAGGCCTTATGCAGTCTGATGATACGACATGCCCCAAAAACTCAGTTTGTAGTTTCAAGAATTCACTTTTGTCAAGTTGGACTTTCAAATTGGCATTTTTAAGCCGTTTAAAAACTTTTGTTAACTATTCTATATGTTCCTCCAAAGAGGTTGAAAAGACAATTATGTCGTCTAGATAGACTAGATATATGGTATTTACAAGGTCTCCCAAAATGTTATTCATCAGGCGTTGGAGGGTCGCTAGGGCTGTTTTAAGCCCAAACGGCATACGAAGAACTCGTAATGTTCGCCTTCTACACGAAATGCCGTCTTGTGAATATCTTTCTCATCGATCTCGATCTGATGGAATCCCTTTGCCAGATCGAGTGTCGTGAAATAGTGACATCTACCCAACTTCTCCAATATTTCGTCATTATTAGGAATTGGGTATTTGTCATCAATCGTGACTTCATTAAATTTTCTGTAATCAATAACCAAACGCCATTTTTTTTTACCGCTGGCGTCGGTCTTTATGGGAACAACCCATACCGGTGCCCAGTATGGGGAGTGACTTTTTCTAATTATGCCGTTTCTTAACATATCCTTAATCTGTTTTTGGACTTCGTCCTTATGGATATACGGATAGCGATAAGTGTGAGCTGATATTGGTATATCATTAATTGTTCTAATACTATGTTTAACTGCATTCGTAAAAGATAAATCGCTACCTTCTAAATAAAATATACTGTTAAATTTTTTTATAAGGGGTATGAGTTTATTTTTCTCTGTATCTGGAAGATGTTGTATTCTTATCTGGTCTAATATATCTTGTGAAATAGTTGTTTCTTTATTATCAAAATAGTAGATAAAAAAATTTTCTTTTGTAACTCTTGTAGCGTCTTGCCTTTTGATGGGTACATTTTTTGGGTTTTCGTCGGTATTCTTTACTAAAGCATTAATATAATAATTTTCGGCTTCCTAAATTCCTTCAATAATTTCTACTTTATTATCATTTGTTCTCATTTCTGGCTGGTAAACTAAACCATTTTCGCTCTTAACGGGAATATTTACTTCATATAATTCCTCGTTTTCGAAATGATAGAGTACCACTTTTTCAGAGAAATATAAGGGAACTTCCTTGTTACTTATTTCTAAAACTTCTTTTTTTAATTTATATTTGCCTTTAATGGTCTTTAAATGTTCATTCCAATTATGCCGTCATGTTGGCCATTAAATTTACATACGAAAAATTCTACTCTTTGGTTTGTATTCCCTAGTTCTTCAAAAAGAGGGATAGTTACTTTTTCTTTCAGACCACTTCGGGTGACATAAACCAGGTTTGATGACGGAGTGGGTCGCTCCGTTATCTATTAAGAATTTTAAGGATCCTATTTTCGTTTTTACCACTACACATGGTAATTCTCCCTGGAGGCAGTTGGAGGAAAATTTTGGAGAGTATTTATATCCATGGGCTCAGGTTGAGGGAGAATTGGTTGGTTTTGGAACCTTGGAAAATTTGAAAAATTCTGCCTTTGTGGGAAGCGATTTGGAGTGTGGTTATTGTAATTTCGTCCATTCTCATAAATTGGTCTGTCATTGTTTGTGCTCCTATTATTATAATTATTATAGTCGCGTCGGTCATTGTTTATATTCCTGCCGTTATAGTTTTGCCTGTTTTCGTTATTGTTGCATCTGTTGTAGTTGTTGTAATAATAACGTCGGTTGCCCTTTATGTTGTTATGCCTATCTATTTGTCTGTGGCTCTGTTGTTCATTCGGTCTTCTATTGTATCTATTAAAAGGTTTCCCATTTGTATCTAAATCTGTGTACCCCGCTTCGAACAAAATGTTCATGGCCGTTTCTAGGGAATTGGGATTTCTGCACGTAAGAATAGTCTTCATAGGCTCTGGAATTTTTGATTTAAATATATTAAGAACGCTTTCCATATTATTACTAGCAATGGCGTTCATTACATTACCTTCGCCAACCACGGCCATAGCTTTGTTGTTGAGACGTCTAAGTTTTTTTTTTATTTCGTTAAAGAATTCTATACTATTGGTTTTAAAGGTCGTTGACCTTAATTCGTCAAATAGTTCATCGGAAGACAACCGTTCTCCAAAGTTGTTAATTAATATTTCCTTTATTTCTTCCCATGTGATTGCTGGGCAATTGATTTCAATTATTTATTATTTATTCTTAAGCTTACTTTTTATTAAATATGCAAAAATCTGTTGGGATAGATGGTCGTATCCCTGCAAAAGTGGCTGGTATTGATTTATACCAATTCAGCCATTTTTAAACTTTTCTGTTTGAATTATGTGAATTAATTTTATAAAAAGAATTTTGAATTTGAATTATGTGAATTAATTTTATAAAAAGAAAATTTTATCAAATATTAAAAATTTTCCTACTCAACTGTTTACAATTTTATCGTTTTATTTAGCTGTGTATTATTTATTTATTTATATATATAGTTAAAGAAAATTTAAGGGATATCTAAAACTTAATATATTTATTGTTATTGATGATCTCCTTCCTGTTTGTCGTCTATACGATGGTTCTTTCTCTCTCGCCTTCTTTTGATTCTCAATTCTCGGCACGGTTCAATTCTTTAATTTCTTACACTGCTTTGTATTTATTTGCATTTATGTAGTTATTTCGAGTTTTTTTTCTTCAGTATGTTGAAAACGCAAAGTTCCACTTTGTAAAAAGTTATTTGTAATTAAACGGATTTACTTTTGTTATTAATTTCACTTATAAAAGTTGTTATTATATTTTCTTGAGTTATAAGTACGATTAGCTTTTTTTTTTTGCTCTAACTTGGTTTGTTTTATTTAATCAGGAATATTCTTAAACTTTTTATGTTTTTATTTGTATAAGAATTGGTCTTTCTTTTATATAAAACTTTTTCTTTTTCCACTTTAAAAAGGATAAACAATTTTTTTTTGAAGTGGTCTTTCCTTTTCTTCATTTTTTCATTTTAAAAAGAATTTTTTAAAAATATTGGAATTGGTTTTTCCTTTTATTTTTTTTTTCCACTTTTTAAAATGTTCCTTTATTTAATTCGTTTTGATGACATTAATATGCTATCCCATCCTCGTCGCCAGAAATAAGTTTTATTTTATTTTATTAGAAATAATTTTATTTATTTTATTCTCATTGAAATTCTGTTTACAACTACTTGATTGTTTTTTATTTCTAGCTTATTAAATAAATAAAAATATATTATTCACAAACAATTCCAAGAAATACGTCTGCACTTTTTAGTTGCACAATAATTGTGTTTTACAATATTTGCATTTTCGTTTTAAGAACGGAAATGCGATTTTGTTACAAAAGTATATAAAACAAAAGTTTAAGAAACAGAAAATGCTGACTTATTAAAATATGTTTTATTATTTTATTAAAATATGTTGCAATTAAAATATACTTTTATTGATGGGGGTTACTGTAACTCTTATACTCTCTGGTATAAACCCACGATGGATTAAAACGATTGGATTTCGATATTTAAGCAAACCACGAAATTGTTACTTTTGTATATATATATATATATATATATATATATATATAAATAATAATAAACCACTAGGCTGGTGATAGCAACTGTTATATGCTTTGATAGGAACTGTTCTCAACATTTAATGAGTTTCTCACTCTCTTTATAGAATATTGCTATGAAAATGATACAGGCACTTTCTAGTGTATTTTTCTTTTAATATCAAATTTTTCCTCCAAGAATTTGCAAAAAGATGTGTATTAAAAATCTTTCGTTCAGATCGTGGTTCTTTATAATAATCCCACAAGACACATTCACCAACAGCAATTAATCTTTTAAAAATCAGCTATCTCAGAAAGAATTCATCTAATCGATTTTTTTAGAAAATAGCTGCAATCTATATCATTGGATTAAATCCTTTTATCCTTAAGTGGAGCTGGAGCGATAAAAAAAACCTGTTGCTGATCCCAGATCTGTTGAAAACGAAAAGAACATTCATTTACTCCTTAGCAACTTCCCCGATCTTTTGAGAATTTGGCATAGCAACAGATGTCATTTCGTTAATGTCATTATTTTTCCAGTGCAGATACTTGCACTAAACTTGGCTCCATTCTTAACAACTGCGGTAAGCTTAGATAAAAGGTAACGAATCAGGTAACCTCTTGTGATTCAAGACGTTATATTAAAGATACTATTTTCATATAAAAGAAGTAATTTCTTAATCGAATATATTCCTAAACTTGGAATCACATAAATTCTTTAAAAGATAACATGAAAAGAAAAAAAATACTAAAAAGGAACTCAAAATTATTGGCTTATTTTTTTATGAAAAATATATATCTGTTAGCAGTAACCAATTTCAAGGTTTTTTTTCGTAAACAAAGTTGCTGGCAACATGTATACAAGCATAATCAAGAACATACTTTGTTTTAAAAGAAATTCATTCACTTGTATGAAATTATAAAGAAAAAAAAAACTTTAAAAAGAAAACATCAATCAATTTAAGTTATGCTATTTATAATACCATATTTCCTTCCAAAAATCATAACATAAATTGTAAGTGATTATACTTGACCTATCCATTCCATACTCATTTTATCAATGCGATATGATAGGATAAATGTTCCCACGAAATTTAAGGGTTCCCACTATAATAGTTTCTTAGACATGCATTAAAGAATATTTTCTTTGTGGTAATACACCCTCTGCTCCGATCTATTTCAAACTAATCGGTTTATCCTTTTGAGAATTTGAAAAAAGTGAGCGTGCAAGCACTATCTATGCGTCAAATTTCATATAAATACCTTCATTAATAACGTGTAAAATTTAAAAAAATTGATTTTTTTTTTTTAATTAAGCGTAAAATATGGATGTGATGTCCAAACGAGATCTAACAAAGCTCTTAACCGCCTCCGACACTGTTATTATCTATGTGTCAAATTTCTTGAAAATCGGTTCAGCCGTTTAGACGTAATTGATAAAAAAAAAACGAATAAACAAACAAACTTACACCTCATTTTTATAATATATACAAGGTAATAAGAATTTATAAAATCTTAATTCTATTTCAAATTTGTATGAAAATGCAAATTAATTTAGTGTTTACATGGCTATAATGTAGGTAAATATATTTGTAATTACATACAATTTAATGTATTTGAAATTTTTCTTTGCTCTGAAATATCAAAAAGAATCCAAATTGATAACAATCTGCAAAACTTTGGCTCTACTAACAAAACAGATCACAGTCTATGGAAGGCGATGAAAGATATGCAATGCCCTATTGCATTTCAATCTCCCATACCCCTCCAAAATGATCAATAGGCAAAAAGTACTAATGAAAGGGTAGAATCATACGCTAGTAATTTAGTGGTAGTTCTGTGGTAGTTCACGACCAAATTCCCAATCCATTAAAGTTCAGGCTCTCTACCGTAAAGTCAGAAATAAAAGGTCTTAAGGGAGAAAAATTTCCAGGAACTGACAAAATTACCAGTACAATTATTACTTTCTTGCCAAACTCAGCTCTGATATTCATTTTATTAATTTTCAACGAAATACTACGTACTGCATACTTTCCAAACACTTTAAATTGCAGGAATAATAATGATACCTAAACCCGGAAAATATATCACTCAAGTAATGTCTTACCGGATAATAAGCTTACCATACATTTTTTCGAAATTATTTGAGAAATTGCTTCTTGAGAGCCTATTATTACACATTAATAATAACAGTATACCCAAACATCAGTTTGGTTTCAAGAGAAAACATGGCACTATTTAACGAGTGCATCTAATTGCAACTATTATCAGAAGAAGTTTCGAAAGCAAACAGTATTGCTCTGCGTTATTTATTGACATATCTCAAGTCGGGCACGACGGACTAATGCATAAAATGATGAATTACTTTCACAGAAAGTTGACAAGTTACTAATAACTATATAATATATATAGCTCTTTCAAATAAGATCGAAAAATGTGACTGCTTCAAAAAGAATTTTTTTGTGTTGTTTTTTATTATTGACTTTATTGAAACCTTCAGAAAATAATTAATTACTTACATTGTTATGAGGATTTAAAAGTATTACAACAATTAACATCTAAATAATTAAATAAGGAAACTACTAATATCACAGTATTAAGGAAAAGTTGTCAAAAAAACCTTGTACATACTTAAAAGTTATAAGAAATTTTAAAAACAATCATCAATTATTACTTTTTAAGTAAAAAAGACAATCACTAAGTGTTATCAAATTTATTATTATTTCGTATGTACACGTTCTCCATTTTTCATTAAATGACACAGTCAGTTCCTTTGCAAATGAATTAAACATTTTGTGCTTAAAGTTTCTATGCAGTAGATCAGTTGAATATCTGGGGTGTAGGTCATAAATTATTTTTTGATTTTTATTTTGTATCATCTGTAAGTTTCTTGTGTAAGTTTTAGCAGCTTTATTAAACCAGACTTGGCTCATTAGGTCAAAATTGGTCGAATACACATTTTGTAAATAAGGATCTTTTTTTTAAAATTAAGTTTAGATCTGTTGAGTAAGGGGGTAAAGTGCATGCCCGCATTTGATTGCTTTATCACAAATATACTGTATGTGTTTAATGATAGTTTTTTATCTAAGATAATTTCTACGTTTGAAGGCTCGTCAAATGTTATTTGTTGTTTGATCAGAAAATGCAAACGTTTTTATACTGTTGTTGAACTGAATTGAAAACAAAAATTTTTCATTTTTTGCAAATCTAAAGCCGTTAGATTAAGACTCTTCTTTGTTTTAACTTGGCAGCACCAGCACCAACAACACCACGCCACAAAACACTATACAGCAGCCACAACAAGTGCAGTTAATGTAACACAATAACAAGCCCTAATACAACTTCTAATACTACTTCTAACACTCATATACACCTATACAAACACTTGCACTTACCTATACTTTAAAAAGAAAGATGCAACTGATTCGCGCTGATTGTTGGTAAAAAATATTTATATACAGCAAAAGACTAAAACAACAAACAACATATCTAAATAAAAAAGTGAGAGTTAAACGAAAAACAAGTCAGGCTTATTGAGAGAATCAATGCAATTGTTATAGAAAAAGCTTTGATTCAAAAAACAATAAATTTAGAATATAAACAAAGCAAAAAAGCTTAATGCAATTTTATTCCAGCTAGGTTATTGTTGTTGCTTAATGTATATGTATATTAAATAGTTTAATAAGCGTTTGACTATTGTAAGATATTCTGGATTGTGTAAAAACAATTTCCTTTGGACATTTTCAATTATTTGCATCGAACTAAAAATTTTCTACATATTAAAGTTGTAAATTTTTGTAAAGAGTTTAACGATATAAAGAAAAACATATGCCATATATAAAGAAAAACGAAATAAAGAAAAACATATGCCGTTTACACCAAACAAAAACTAGTAGTTTTTGGCTTCATTCGATTTTTGAGTGCAAAACTACTTAAATTTCTTTAGTTTTTCCATACAAATTAAAATCCATTTTCATCTAATTTTTATCAAAAACCAAATAAAAACTTCTAAAATAAATATTAAATTTTAGTTGTTTTCAGAAAAGTCAGATTTTTATGATGAAAAACAGAAAAATTGAGTAATTTTATTTGTTTTATAAATTTTTTTTGTGTAAATTATTTTTAAAATTTTGTTAAAAATATTTTCAACAACAAAATTTAAAATTTTGTTTTTCAAAAACCAATTTTTTTGTTTGGTACAAATGGCTGTTTCCTATTTCTTAGGGTTAAAAAGATGTTTTTATTTTTTATCTCGACTTCATTTTGCTCGGAATATAAGAGTGAAAAATAAAAAAAAAAGAAATCGTGTATTTAAACTCAAAAAACGTTACACTGCTGATCGATCGCAAATTTGATACTATCCTGCAGAGGAATAAAAACTCCCCTACAATATAAATGTTTTGTAGGAATACGTTTCTGTGATCTATTATATGGAAATATAATAGCTTGTGTTTTACTAACATTAGCTTTTATCTTCTATTTATCAATGTATTTATAGGTAGATTTTAAACTATCTTCCATTTTTTGATTATTGCGTTCGACACCTTACCGCAGGAAATAAAAGCACTGCCGTCAGCGTAAAAAGCTACTTCTTGATTCTTGCGAATAGTAAAATCGGAAATATATATTGAATAAAGAGTAGGTGATAATACCGATCCTTGCGGCAGACCCGCAGGGATTTGTCTATCACTAGATAGCCTGTTATCTATAGATACAGCAAATGAGCACTGATCTGAAAAGCTTTTTATTATCTTTTGCAAGTACGTTGGGTAATTGAAGGAACTTAGCTTAAAAAACCAGGCCTTCATGCCATATTAAATCGAAGGCTTTTTCAATGTCAAGAAAAATAACTCCAGTGCTCTTACGATTTCTTTTGTTTGATTCAAATAAAATTAACGTTCATTTTTAGTTGATGTACTGTGGAGTGTTCCTTGCGGAATCCAAACTGTTGAGCGTTAGTAATATTATTTTGGTTGGAAAATGTAAAATTCTCTTATTAATTATTTAATTTAGGATCCTTTCCTGTCTTAGGAATTGGGATAACTTTTTCCTACTCAAAAATAGTTGTAAAATAGCCTTCTATGTAGCAAGAGTTTAAAAATTTATATAGAGTTTCAAAAAAGTAATCGTGCATCTTTTTAAGGATAAAGCTATTAATGCCATCTAAATCGCGGGCTTTATTTTTTTTATAAAAGTAAAACAATTTAACTTAATCTAAATTGGTAAGTTCTACGTTAGATCTGTCAAGACTTATATCGTTAAGATCATAAATGAGACGGCTGTGTCCATATGTGAATAATTATTTAAAGTAATCGTGTGTGAATTACCAAATACGTCTGCTATTGAATTAGCCTTTTCATTGCTAGTTTTTAAAACTTCACCGTTTACATGAAGATCAGTAAAAGACATTTTGTTTCCTTTAAGGACTTTTTTTACTTTTTTTAGAGCCCGAGGACAAATTTGAAATAAATTTTGACCAGAAATCATTGCGGTCTTTATTAAGGTTTAAATCAGTAAGTTTATTTAATAGCTTCAAAATACTTCATTTTTATAATTAAAATCGCTACAACTTTGAAATTTACGTTTATATTTTTTTCTCTGAATAATTAACATTTTACTAGTATCAGAGATTTCTCGTAGCCAAGAATTTTTATGACCGACAGGAATTTTGTTAAACGCTTCTTTAACTATAGATATTAATTTGTTAAAATAAAAATCTAGGTTCCCTGAATTAATAACAGGTTGGTCAATGTTTTGACACCTTATTTCATTTCCACCCGGAAATGACTGGTCAGCAATCAGAAGTCATATTTTGAACTTGAATTTTGTTAAAAATATTTTCAACAACAAAATTTAAAATTTTGTTTTTCAAAAACCAATTTTTTTGTTTGGTACAAATGGCTGTTTCCTATTTCTTAGGGTTAAAAAGATGTTTTTATTTTTTATCTCGACTTCATTTTGCTCGGAATATAAGAGTGAAAAATAAAAAAAAAAGAAATCGTGTATTTAAACTCAAAAAACGTTACACTGCTGATCGATCGCAAATTTGATACTATCCTGCAGAGGAATAAAAACTCCCCTACAATATAAATGTTTTGTAGGAATACGTTTCTGTGATCTATTATATGGAAATATAATAGCTTGTGTTTTACTAACATTAGCTTTTATCTTCTATTTATCAATGTATTTATAGGTAGATTTTAAACTATCTTCCATTTTTTGATTATTGCGTTCGACACCTTACCGCAGGAAATAAAAGCACTGCCGTCAGCGTAAAAAGCTACTTCTTGATTCTTGCGAATAGTAAAATCGGAAATATATATTGAATAAAGAGTAGGTGATAATACCGATCCTTGCGGCAGACCCGCAGGGATTTGTTTATCACTAGATAGCCTGTTATCTATAGATACAGCAAATGAGCACTGATCTGAAAAGCTTTTTATTATCTTTTGCAAGTACGTTGGGTAATTGAAGGAACTTAGCTTAAAAAACCAGGCCTTCATGCCATATTAAATCGAAGGCTTTTTCAATGTCAAGAAAAATAACTCCAGTGCTCTTACGATTTCTTTTGTTTGATTCAAATAAAATTAACGTTCATTTTTAGTTGATGTACTGTGGAGTGTTCCTTGCGGAATCCAAACTGTTGAGCGTTAGTAATATTATTTTGGTTGGAAAATGTAAAATTCTCTTATTAATTATTTAATTTAGGATCCTTTCCTGTCTTAGGAATTGGGATAACTTTTTCCTACTCAAAAATAGTTGTAAAATAGCCTTCTATGTAGCAAGAGTTTAAAAATTTATATAGAGTTTCAAAAAAGTAATCGTGCATCTTTTTAAGGATAAAGCTATTAATGCCATCTAAATCGCGGGCTTTATTTTTTTTATAAAAGTAAAACAATTTAACTTAATCTAAATTGGTAAGTTCTACGTTAGATCTGTCAAGACTTATATCGTTAAGATCATAAATGAGACGGCTGTGTCCATATGTGAATAATTATTTAAAGTAATCGTGTGTGAATTACCAAATACGTCTGCTATTGAATTAGCCTTTTCATTGCTAGTTTTTAAAACTTCACCGTTTACATGAAGATCAGTAAAAGACATTTTGTTTCCTTTAAGGACTTTTTTTACTTTTTTAGAGCCCGAGGACAAATTTGAAATAAATTTTGACCAGAAATCATTGCGGTCTTTATTAAGGTTTAAATCAGTAAGTTTATTTAATAGCTTCAAAATACTTCATTTTTATAATTAAAATCGCTACAACTTTGAAATTTACGTTTATATTTTTTTCTCTGAATAATTAACATTTTACTAGTATCAGAGATTTCTCGTAGCCAAGAATTTTTATGACCGACAGGAATTTTGTTAAACGCTTCTTTAACTATAGATATTAATTTGTTAAAATAAAAATCTAGGTTCCCTGAATTAATAACAGGTTGGTCAATGTTTTGACACCTTATTTCATTTCCACCCGGAAATGACTGGTCAGCAATCAGAAGTCATATTTTGAACTTGTCCAGTAATAACGCAGGATATAGGTACATGGTCCGACTGTAAAACATTTGGATGTGTCTCAAGGTTTGAAAATTGGAGACACGAGTTAGATAAAAGAATGTCTACTGTGAACGGTTGAACGGGGTTGGTATTTTGTCCAAAGCGAGTGTATTCATATGGGTAATAAATGTAGTAGCTGGATTGAAGACAGTGGCTGTAGAGATCATTGTCAGCCGAATTATTTGACATACAATTCCAATGTATATGTTGGGCATTCATATCACCGAAAGTTAATTTATCCAAATCAGCTTTGAAATTGGCAGTATGAACAGGATTATACGCTGAAGTGAATATAACTGGCCTATTAATCATGACTTGTACTGAAATACTTTCAGCAGTACTTGTTTTTATTTTTGGTAACAACGTATGCTTAATATTACATTTAATTTCAATTAAAACTCCTCCGTCATTAATAGATCGACCCTGTCTATAAATTTTATAATCACCAAGTTGTGGTACGGTTTCAAAAAAGTCTCATTTAAAAGGAGAATATCGTTTTTATTTTTGTGTAAAACGTATTCCAGCTGGGCAGCTGCTGACTCAGTTGTCATGCCTTGGGCATTCAAATGCATAACATGAACATTGTGTCTACCGGTTGAATTATATGGCATGTTTAAGTTCATACCCAAAACTCGTAGCTTGTCGTACTTATTTTGACATTTTTGCAAAGCATCGAAAGCATCAAAAATTATTTCCAGAAGTCTTTCATTGAAAATGTCATCATTATTATTAGTAGCTCTTGCCTTTAGCTAGCTACCTCAGAATACAAATTACCAAAATAGCGGGAATTGCGTGTATTATTATGGTGTTCTTGCTTGGCAATTGAGGAAAATCATGATCGTCTTCTTTAAAATATGATAATTAGTTCTTCTGCTGGTCGCCCTAGATTTAGATGTTACTCCATGACTGATTTCTAAATATTCTTGACGACTTGGGCACTTTGGGTCAACAGCTCTATGGTTAACGTTTTTTAAGTTCTTCTTTATGCAGTTGTAGCACTTATAAATTATACTACCATCAGTATTACCTTTGTTGAGTGAACAAACTGCATAGCCATGGTTTCCGACGCTGGCTGAACACGCTGCAATACGGTTACAATTTTTAGCACCATCCATACATAGCACACTTGGAGCATTGCACAGTGGGGCAGAATCGAAATTTTTTGGAAATAAATCTGTAACTTCTGATCGGCCGGTTGTATTTTCATGAAATTTGGTGCAGGCGTAGCAGAGGAGTGTAAAATGTTATGTTTGGAAGGGGGGCGGGCACAACAATCCCCACAGGGGCGGAGCTAAGGAGGCTCAATGTTAGGTACCTTTGACATAAAATATTTTTTGTCGCTTGTTTCTCGTCCGATTTCAAGTTTTTTTATATATTGTTGTAAGCCCTGATACGAGCTATAAAAAACATAGTTTTCGAGTTATTTGCGTTTGAATTTTTAAGCACCATAATTTTGCATGTTCTTGGTCCAGTTTTTTTCATACATATTTTTTCATATATAGTATTTTCGACCGATTTTATTAGTTTTTTTTCTTAAATTGTTAAACAACAAAATTATCTATTGAATAAAAAAAATTCAAAGTCGATATCTTTACCGTGTCCAAAAATAAACTATTTTGAATTTGAAAATTGCAAAAAAGACGACTTTTTGTGCTTTGTTAGCCGAAAAATTCAATAATGTTGTGGTCCTAATCAATGCGATAAAAAATCACATTTCCGACCGATTTTATTAGTTTTTTTTCTTAAATAGTTAAAGAATAAAATTATATATTGAATAAAAAAAACTGAAGTCGATATCTTTACCGAGCTCAAAAATAAACGGTTTTGAATTTGAAAATTGCAAATTGTTTTTTAGCCGAAAAAGTATCTACACTCTTTTTTATCTAAAATAAAATTTTCTTTAGTAACATAATAATTTTGCACTTTTCTGAAAGGTAACTTCACAGAGATGACATAAAAAACAAGCCCAATAACTCAATTGGTCATGGTACATACCCTCCCGAATTCGACCCATTTTATATGAAAGTTTTGATTTTAGACCATATTTTCTCAAATCGTAAAGCACGAATCGACAAGCGGATTATATTTTAAGAATCTACGGGACTTCGGAAAAATGTTAAAAATCCCTTTTTTGGGAGTTTTCATTAGTTTTTTTGGGAATTCAGGAAAACCCTAGACCTGATAGAAACTAGGTTAACGCGCTATTATATTATATTAATAAGATCCACATTTCCTGCAAATTTCATTAAGATATCTTTATAAACAAATATGTTATTACAATTAAAAAATTTTTATTTTCTCCAAAAACCCCAAATTGGGACTTTTGTTTGGTTTATTTCGAAATAGCAAAAGAAATTTTAAAAATATGTATTCCAAATTAAGCTTCTCCTTTAGCATATATAATTTCCGACCTTTTGCAAAAAGATTCAAGTCAATATCACGCCTCATTTGCCTCATTTCAGACATATGCGCCTTTAAACTTTTATATTTCCAATTTATTGTATATATGACTATATTTTTACAAACTTGCAACTTTTGCCTTTAGTTCCGCGTGAATACCTACTTAGAAAATTATGAATATTTCTGTATACTTTTAATAATATCTATGCACAAAATATTTTTATAAAAATAATTAATAAATATTTTTTATTTTTAATAGGGTTGCCATAATTACCAAATTTAAGTAAATCTTTATCTTTTCTAAGCATTCATATATTTCTATCAATGAATTTAAAATAACAAAACAAACAAATGTAATGTGTACATATACATATACATATACATATACATATACATATACATATACATATACATATACATATACATATACATATACATATACATATACATATACATATACATATACATATACATATACATATACATATACATATACATATACATATACATATACATATACATATACATATACATATACATATACATATACATATACATATACATATACATATACATATACATATACATATACATATACATATACATATACATATACATATACATATACATATACATATACATATACATATACATATACATATACATATACATATACATATACATATACATATACATATACATATACATATACATATACATATACATATACATATACATATACATATACATATACATATACATATACATATACATATACATATACATATACATATACATATACATATACATATACATATACATATACATATACATATACATATACATATACATATACATATACATATACATATACATATAACATATACATATACATATACATATACATATACATATACATATACATATACATATACATATACATATACATATACATATACATATACATATACATATACATATACATATACATATACATATACATATACATATACATATACATATACATATACATATACATATACATATACATATACATATACATATACATATACATATACATATACATATACATATACATATACATATACATATACATATACATATACATATACATATACATATACATATACATATACATATACATATACATATACATATACATATACATATACATATACATATACATATACATATACATATACATATACATATACATATACATATACATATACATATACATATACATATACATATACATATACATATACATATACATATACATATACATATACATATACATATACATATACATATACATATACATATACATATACATATACATATACATATACATATACATATACATATAC